>JAQFYZ010001028.1:0-28714 GCA_034695085.1 Cylindroiulus punctatus
GGATGCTACTTGGTTGTGGTGATACATGTACTTGGTTAGGAAGATCGTTGGTTGGGGTGATACTTGGTTGGGAAGCTAATTGGTTGGGGTGATGCTTGGTTAGGAAACTCGTCGGTTGGGGTGATGCTCGGCTAGGAAGCTAGTCGGTTGGTGTGATGCTTAGTTAGGAAGCTCGTTGGTTGGGGTGATACTTGGTTAGGAAGCTCATTGGTTTGGGCGATGCTTGGTTAGAAAACTCGTCGGTTGGGGTGATGCTTGGTTAGGAAGCTCGTCAGTTGGGGTGATACTTGGTTAGGAAGCTCGTCGGTTGGGATGATGCTTGGTTAGGAAGCTCGTCGGTTGGGATGATGCTTAGTTGGGATGCTTCTCGGTTGGGATGCTACTTGGTTGGGATGCTACTTGGTTGTGGTGATACTTGGTTAGGAAGCTCGTCGGTTGGGGTGATACTTCGTTAGGAAGCTCGTCGGTTGGGGTGATACTTGGTTAGGAAGCTTGCCTGTTGGGGTGATGCTTGGATGGGATGCTACTTGGTTGGGATGCTACTTGATAAGGAAGCTCTTTGGTTGGGGTGACACTTGGTTAGGAAACTCATTGGTTGTCCAAATCCTAACCTGAATAGGATCATATCCTTCAAAATCATAATCTGGCTATTGCCACATCCTAACCTGAATAGGATCATATCCTTCAAAATCATAATCTGGCTAGTACCACATCCTAACCTGGCAAGCATCGATCATATCCTTAATAATCCTAACCTGGCAAGTGCCAAATCCAACCCTAACTTTCCTGAAATCCTAACTTGGATGGCTTCATACCCTTAACGATCCTAACCTTGCTAGTGCCACATCCTAACCAGGCTTTCACGAAATCATACCCTGGACAGCGTACAGCGTCATGAATCCTACAACCTGAAAGGCTAGCAGTACAAAATCGACAACAGCCAGTCTTGCAATGAAAAATTGGCGCAAATTATAATTAATCAGAAAGGCCTATCGTCGCAGTTTTCCATAAGGGCACCCCTCGCAAACGCTCCACCCACATTGTTGGGAGTGGGGGTGGTGTGGGATAGGGTTGCATTAATGGAGATATTCGTAATTAGCGCTGGTGGTGCGTTGTTGTATGTTAAAGCCATTATCCTCCTGGCTTATGATTAATGTCGTCCAACGGCGCTCGTTCCCAAGACGTCGATTTGCTCGATTTTCTTCTCTCTTCAACCGAATTAACGACGAGCCGTCCAATTTGGCACCGGGGATTAGTTTTCGCTTTACCGCTAATTAGAGCCGAGAGTTAAAAGAGACAAAACGAAACTGCGATCGATCCGCGCCTCAAAATCCACCCCCTGTTTTACGCCGCAATTAGGAGCGCCGTAACGTAACGTCCGCCATCTTGGATCCGGGTTTTCCGCCGTTTGCTCATGCGCGGTGGGTCGTAGAAAAGCGCGAATGGTCGCGTTGGATAGAGCGTGAGAAGGAGAAGAAACTGCTCGTTCACACTGCTGCTCTATCTCAAGCCGTTTCCGAGTTAACGCCCGAATTTGCTCGGAAAGTGCCATTCTTGTCCGGTTTTGTCCGTTTACGCCTGCGCCGTAGGTCCGAGCACGGCGGGCGTGGTTGCGTTTGATAGAGCGTGAAATGCAAAAGAAACTGCTCATTCACACCGCTGTTCTATCTTAAGTAGTTTCCGAGTTACAGCTGGGTTTAGAGAAAACTGCAGCTCCAACCCCATGCATGGCGCGCCGCCTAGTGGCGGACGTCGAGTCGTTTGTATTACAGGCTTACGTCACTTGCGCGTGCCATCGTTCCATTCCACGCTGACGTCACGTTCTCGTGCGAACGTTCCAAAACAAGATGTTTGAATTTCGAAAATTTATTAAATGCATTATAAATTGTTGTAAAAATGACTTATTTTTGTTTTCAGGCAGTAGTAATGTAAATATTTGCACATTTTCCATAAACTTTCTATGTTAGGTAATTCCTAGTAGCGGTACGTGCTTCTGTAAGATGTATTTGCCAATTAATTAATATTGGGTAGTTTGGAAATTGTTCTGAAATTGTATGGAAATGTGGTTGAAAATGTCAAATTAGGCATAAATTTAAATTTAGGCTCAGTTTTTGGCTGAAGCTTTTTACAGTAAGAGCAAAAAATTGTCGTAAACGATAAATAAAAACAATGGCACGCAGTCGCATTCACCACCTTCGGATGCATTAGCGAATCGTAAATAATATTTATTACTGATTAAATATGTTTATTTTTGCTATATTTTTATGGACCATTTAGTCGCGCAGTTTAATGTCGGTTATAAATATAAAAGACTGCTCGTTTTTATGCGGCTCTTCATATATTTATTAAGACGCTCTTCAAATATGGGAATCACGGGGGATTATGGGAGGACCCTTAAAACCATATACCAACATGGTAGACATTTGCAAAATGGTATCAAGTTGTCAGGCTATTTTTGCCATATTTTTGCATTTTTTCTTTGGAAAGAATCCTGCTTCAAATGTTGGTTGCTCATTTGTTTCTCTTTATTTTCTGTAAATTAATAACGAATTTTTAATTGATTTGAAACATTATTGAAAAAATAGAAAAAAAACTTAAATTTTGGCTTATTTTACGAATGAGTATAGGATAAATTCATGCAATTTTAAGTTCATCTTAAATTATAAATATGCAGTGAGTTAATGAAGTGAAGTAAACTTGCATAAATTCAAGACATTTTTAATTGGATATGAGAAATTCAAATATTTTAAAGTAAATTAATGTTTGGTTTTTAAAAATGTCATTAACAATTTGAGACTATACCCATTTTTAATTTTCTCTGAAATAAAATGGAACATTGAGAATATTTCCAAAATGTGTTGGGCATTTTAAGATATTTTCGTAGTTGGTTTGAAATATTTAGCAGTTTTGTTGGAAGTTTTTCGAATATTTAAATTAGTTTCAGAGAGTTTGGAATACAATGATATTTTTTAAGTTTTATCTTTTTGATGTAAAACTAGGTCTTTTTTCATTTTTTCTTATTTGTTCTTAACATTTTTCGATCATTTAATGTAGGTTTCATTTATACCGAGAAATATACATGTAAATGCCCAACAGCTAATTTGAAACATAAAATGGACGAACAATTATAAAAATAAAAATGTTGCAGCCATTTTCGCACATTTTTCCAAAATTGCGTTTGCAGTTTTTGCATGTTTATTAAGCTTATTTTTGCATATTATTTATACCCCATTCCCAATTCGTGCGTGCAATTCTCAAACTATGGTCCCAACAAACAACTGATCAATCGGGTAAGGGCATCTGAGGTTTTCCGCTGGGGGGCGCTGCTTGGCTTCGGGTCCTTGCCCCATTCGCCCAGGGGTCCTTTCGTAGCTTTTAAATTCGTCGAAAAACAGTAAAATGCAGATAAGCTCGTAAATGAAAGCTTTGAACAAAAGCCAGGGCCCTAAAAGTTTGAGCCGGAATGGCCCGCTAGGGGCGCCGCCGTCCCATTCTAATCATGGGCGGCTTGTTTTTATTTGAAGCCCTTTTTTGTTCGCTTTTTTCCTGCTGACTATTATGCCGTCCATTGAACAGGTGTTGCTCACATTGGGCACTCGTGTCCACCTACGTCCACCTCATGGTCACAACCATTCACGGCCTTTTCCTTAACGACCCCATTTAAGCCTAATTGGCCCTAACTAACTTTTCAGGCATTTTGGAACAGTGGTTTAGCAGAAATTGCCCGTGAGAAATTTTAAACGTTTTTGAAATTGGTTGTACAATATATAATTTTAAACGTTTTGAAATTGGGTTTAAAATGAAATTTGGAACGTTTTTAAATTGGGTTTAAAATGGATTTTCAAACGTGTTGAAATGGGGTTTGAAATGAAATTTTTTAAACGTTTGAAATTGGTTTAAAACGAAATTTGAAACGTTTTGAATTGCTTGTTTTTGAAGGCATGTTTCGAAAATGAATTTTGAAAAAGTTTTAGAAATTTTTTTTATATTGATTATGACAGCTGCATTTTTAACCAATTTACTGTCAATCTTTAGAAATCGTTTAATGAAATTTCCTAAGATTCAGAATCTGTCCAAAGTCGAATACTGTTCTATGATTTTTTATTTTTGAATCAAAATTCCCTAAATATTGACATGTTGTTTCAGAAACTGCCACTATGTTTAAAATTTAACTACTTTCAAATATAGAATTTCTCGAATAAGCCAACAAATTTTGAAATATTCATAATAATTTTTGGTCGACTTATTCGAGAAATTCTCGGAGATATTTTATGCTAATTTAAATACGCAGTGGGGATTTCTGAAACAACTGAGACATTTCGATTTCAAACAAAATTTTAAGTACTTAAATTTAAACTACTAAAAATTTACTAAAATTTTAAAATATTACCTACATGTATTTTGAATTTAGCATTTGAAGTAAAATTTGTCGACTTGTTGTTTGTGGACGACCCTCGCTTGCATTTTTCGCAAATTTAAACGTGCCTGCAGGCTGCTACTTTTTGACATTTTCATTTTCGGGATGCAATAAAACTCCGAATGTGTTTATTGATCTACTAATGGCTTATCGATCAAATTATTCCAAAAAATGAAGAAAAAAACACAATATTATTATATTCAATTAAGACCTTAAGCCTAATTTCTGGTAAAAATATTTTATGGTGGTCTTATCACGAGCGCCATCAACATTGAAAAAACCAGAAAGTATGTTATCTAATATTAATTTTGAGTTCATTCTAATGCGATAAAAGCCTCAAGGCCTAACATTTGTCATAATTTGAGAACCATAATAATTAAGGACCTTAATGCAAGGGTCAGCATCCTTGTACCAAAAACAATTATGTTTTTACAAATATCGAAAAATATAATTGAACAGTTATAAAAATGTGTTTGAAAATAATGTAAAATGCAAGAATAAGAAAATTCTGCCCTGATCAACAAATAATATCGATTTGCAGTATTTATCAAATTTTTGCCATATTTGCAAAAAAATTTGTATCAAAACATACAGTTATGAAAATTGGATTCCGAGTAATCCGAGTAAAACAAATTTAAATAAATGAAATTTGCATGAAGTTACAGCTCTATTTTGCGAACTTACAATTTCAAATTTTTTTCAAAAAAGTTTTTCTAAAAACATTTTTTTCCAAAACGCAATTAATGCAAGTGAAAATATTTCCACAACGTTATTCCTTATTAACGTTATTTCGAGGATTGTTTTGATCCTTTACAATTTCCCATCTTCTCCATGCATATTTTTTTAGTAAAATAGTAAAAAGAGTAAATTTTTTTGATATCCTCAATTACATTAATCATAATTTAATCATAATTACCGCAATATAATTAGGATTATACACTTACCTTAAGCCTTAATTTCTTTCGTATGTGAAGCCTAAACATCGTAATCAAGTCAACAATAAGATGAAATAGTAGCAAAAAATGTCATAGAACACAAAAACTGACCACTGGACCAGCTGACCAGGGTCCAAAAAACAACAACAAATTGGCAAAAACGCCCATTGGAGGGTCCCAAATGTGTTCGATGTACTCCCATTGTTAATTGGTGAATTTGGTGGGAAGAGGACCCAAAAGGATGCCGTGTTTTATGGCACCCCCTGACCCCCCTCCCCCTCGGACAGCGTTTTTTATTGGAGCGGAAATTTCTGTATAAATTTGGCCAGTGGAGAAGAAAAGCAAAATAAAAAAGGCTATAAAACGTAGGACCAAATCCCGAAAACCGCACGCAAAGGTCCGCTGCATTAAATGCCCTCTGGTCAAGGGGAAATTTGGGCCATAAAACAGGTCCCTGGCCTTTTATGGCTGCCAGAGGCCGCTTCAAGGAGAACGAGCTACTACCCACCTTTTGCACATTTTTACTTTTTTTTTCTTTTAATTTTCCGCAAAAAAAAAATTCACTGGAAAAAGAAATGGTTTCCTTTCGTGATTAAGAAATTAAAGTTGCTCCCATTGTTCCCCGGCAAAAAAACTGGACTCGAGATGGTCGACGTCCTAAATGCCCAATTAAGCCCTTTATGGGTCATTAAATTGGAACGAGTCTTTAATCGGGATTAAGGCCTTAATCCGCTCCGTGCATCCTTCTGGCTGCGCTGTGCACCAAAGCATCTTCAATTTAAGTAATGATTCATCTGTTTGTTGATGTTTAATCAACGGTTAGGCTAATCAGTTAACTGGGCTTTAACGGCCCGTTAAGCCAAGTGAAGTTTAAGGCCCATTGAAAGTGATTTTTTGCAAATGAATTTTGATAATTTTGGACAGATATGATAATTTCAAATGAAACTAAATGTTTTAATTCAAAGTTTATATTGATAGTGAGTTCCTGCGCTATATAAAATAAAAAGACATTTCGTTTTTAGAATTTATCCAGATAATTTTGCCAACGACAGTAAATCTCTCATATTCCTATTCAGACGGCAGGTGCTGCCATCTATCGCCCATAAAGCAAAACAAAAGGTCAAACAGAATTATCGTTTGTATTAATATCATATGCATTTCCACAAGAGCACATCCCATAAAACGCGAGTCCCTGTTAATGTTTCCAAAAAATTATTTTAATATGTTGATCAGGAAAGGAAAAATTGTATTTGGTAATTTTGTGCAGGGTGGCCCCAAAGTCACAACGCACTTTGGGAATCAAGTGCTATGCGATTGAATTTGCATTTACATGAATATAGTGCACAAGAAGCGTTAACGGGTGGTCTCCTCGACGCCGCCAAGGCTCGACCTTTGACCCCATCTTGGCCCATGCACGCCTTTTTAAGGTGAAATTGTAGAAGCGCATAAAGCTGCGAAAAACTCCGACTCGATCGTGCAAAACGAAAAAGGCAAGCCCAGCTTTTTATGAGCCATCTCTTTTTTTAAGGTCATAAAAATTAGGCTCGAGTTGAAAATTGGGCTGTGCACCGACTTGCCCCAATAAAAATTTTCAACTTGGAGAAAATGCGACGACCTTAAAATATACCACGAAATAGTCGATAATTCGGCGACCCTTGATCCCTGGAATTCGAAGCATTGAAATTCGATTCCGTTTATCTCTTACTTTTTCTCGCTCTCAACCGCAGGCGACGTTGTTATCCAGGCGTGAAATGTTTTTTTTTTGTCGAAAAAAGACGAATTTCGGACAGATGCCCTTTGTTTTTTGTTTACGAAAAATGCATTCGATCCGCATCCTGACGCCCAGCTGGACGCGGCCATTTTGTTGGACCCTCGAACGCACGTGCGTTCCTTCCCGATCACGTGACTTGCGCGTGCAGGCGGTCGCCGTGGCAACCGTGGAATGAGTTCCATTTTCGAACAAGATGGTCGCCTCCAACTAAACGAATGCATTTCAGCGCATCATTTTTGGTTATTATTTGCTGAGATTTCATGAAAATTGACTACTTGCAGTACGAAACACGTTCTGCGAAGCGAAATTCATAATTTGCGTCAGGGCTACCGGTTTATCTTCAATCTTGCATACTCTATCCAGCGCATGTTTTCGAACAATTTTTTGTTTGAAATTTTGGCCAAAATCCATCATTCAGGATTCAGCGGTTGTTGTTTCCAAAGGTTGCCCTTCGTTATTTTAATGAAAACGTTGTTTTTTTTTTACCTTAAATGCGACTAAAAGGCATCTGAAGTGCCCCCGCTTGTGGTAAATTCATGTTTTAATTCATGTTTTGAAGAAAACCAGAAAAAATTCCGGTGTATGCTAACGAGTGCATTTGTATTAAATTAAATTTCGTGTTTTTTTCTAGTTTTCTTCCAAACATGAATTAAAACATGAATTTATCACAAGCGGGGGCACTTCGGATGCCTTTTAATCACATTTCAGGTAAAAATAACAACGTTTTCATTAAAATAACGAAGGGGAACCTTTGGAAACAACAGCCGATTCAGCTTTCCAAATACAGTATGCTGTATGGAATAGTCTAAAGCGCAGCTAGTGTACATGTACACTGTATATGTATGTTCATTTATGGGCAAAACTTGATCCAACAGCTGTACATACAGTTGAGAATATTCACCGCTTATGTGTAATACAGTAGGTTATGTGCAAAAATTTGATCGTCCAGTCAAATTGGGATGGAATAAATGGCAGACAGTGGACATACAATGTCTGCAGCCTGAACCATCGATTTGCAAACTTTCAACGTTTGAATTACTCAATTTTTTTTTTTTGAAATGCTACATGTAGGTCCACCGAAATGCATAATTCCCCCAGCATCCGAAATCCAAGATGGCGGCCAGAAAGCAAAGCGAGGGTCATCGGATCTGGTCTGGCGGTCAGCTTTCCCACGACTGCCGGACACCCGGGAGGGGGGCGCGCCGCGCTGACCATTACGGTGGTCAAGGGGCGTCCGAAAGCCACGCAACGGCGCTAATGAAGCCCTAAAGTCATTAGCAATATGCCCGAAATGCTACTGTCCACTGAGTGTCCAGTCTGTCCCAACTGATGGCCGTTCACACGGATGGTCATTGCACATGGAGTGGTCATCGGAGAAACTGGCGTTGTAATGATCGAAGTCGAAAACCGCCTTCCAGAAATTTCGAGTTTCGTCCTTGGACGAAAGTTCCCACCATTTCCAATGTTGCCTGAAAAAAACAACCAATTTTAGATTACAGTGTAGTTAAATGCATGTACAGGCTGTAGGTGTGTTCTTGCCCAGGTAGCACAAAACGAATATTCAACCAATAAATTCAACGTCTAATAGACGTCAAGATGGGACGAATTTCCTACGTTTATTCAACGTTTAACTTGCATTGTTGAATAAACGTTGCCAGTTCAATGTGGCAAATTGGTTGAAAAAGTTGCATTTTAGTTGCACAAAAACGTCTAATCAATGATGAATTTAGGATACTGGATACTAATAAAACTCTCAGCCAATGATATTAACATTGCGACATTGGACATGTGGTCCCTTCATGGTGGTCACAATGTAATATTTGTGTGTATGATATTAACATAACACATGTAATATTTTGGGCTGTTTGATGTCCAGTAAATGGCAATAAGTTCAAAACACCTGTACGAAAATCTTAGTATTTTTGCTGTTTATAAAATAAGTTTACAAAAAATGACATCATTTGACGTTGTCATGCCAGGGTCTCAATTTTACATTTTTGTTAGTGTGAAATTATGACATTTGGATGAGTGTTCAGGTTGCAAATTCAAAATGCAAATTTTTGAAAGTTGTGAAATGACGAACAGGCCTCAGGCACGTGAGCTGCTATTGGTGGAAAGGACGAGGTCGTGCCAAATGGGCGTGGCTTTCGACGTTCAGAAATGAGAATTCTGACGTCATCGTCGCAGCAACCAACCAGCTTGTAGGTGCCAAACTGCGCCCGTCCTTTCTTCATCTCAGCGGTTCCAAAGATGGCGACCGCACGTGCCAAATCGGTTCCATTTTCGAATCACACATCCGCACGTGCTCTAGAATGCTGTGATTGGATGCAGTTTTGAAACGTCACTGCGGTGGGCGGGGCCAGTTCTTAAGCAGCCAATTAGAAGTGGCAACCGGTTGCGATATACAAAAATCGCGTCTCATCGTTGCCATGGCGATACCCGACCGAAAACCAATGACGTCAGAAGGCCTTTAAAACGAATCTTTTGAAATTTATTATTTTCGTCAACAATCGATGTCCGACAAGCCGTTTTATGGTCCTCGGTTGTTGTAAAATGGGTCTTTTTTCCGAATACCATATCGTGTATACCCTGTATAATGTATATCGTAAACGGCAGAAATTATATTTAAAAGTTTATTGCCATTGAGCCGCGCATCCGAATGCGCTGTTTGTTTATTTTTATCGTTATATTGTTCCGTCATCTGGGGCGAAAAGTATAAAAACGGGACCCCATTGACGACGCTCGATTGATTTCCCACCGTTTCTATACATGTATAATTGGCGCCCACACCCCTGCCCGCCCCCCGCTTTCGCCGCCAGGGGGCGGAGGGGGCGCCCCCCACCCTGCGCCCCCTGGCGACGCCCCCTCCGCGCGAATTGATGCGAAATTCATGTCGCCAGCCGCGATTATACATGTATACAAGTATACAAATTGGCGCGCGGAAGATTTATGAATTTATGGAGTGATTCGCCACCCCCCGGAAGGGTTTATGGAGTGCGACGGCTGTATACGTTTACGATATTTTCGCAGTTTTCGAACCGCCGACCGGCTTTTATACTGTATACAATGTATAATTCACAGCTGATGACTGCAATTCGGTTAGCGCCAATTTGTATACTAGGCGCGCTGTGCACATAAACTCAGCAGGAATTGATGGCAATTAAGGAACCTGAATGGGACGTCGTTAATTAAGCTCTCCAGCGAAGACAATGTCCATGAGAGCGCGGAAACGGAAGTGGAGGGGAAACCGGAAGTGGGGCGAAAACCGAGGGAAGGTCGGGGACTAGACGCTAGGGGCGCTGCGCTGTGACGCGTGACCACATGCTGAACCCCGTCACACTGTCACCTGACCTGTAAATGTGTGAAATGGGGATTTTTCGTAAACTACTTGAGACAGGTTGCTGGGGTAAGCAAGGGGTTACTTGGAGCTGACCACTGTCCACCAGCGTCATGGGGCCAGTTGTCATCAGCGCCAGGGTGATTTTGGAGTGTTTGGGACCTTTGGGGGGTCTAACCCTTCGCTGACACGTGACACCCCCACGTGGGGTCAAAGGTCATTTTCAATTTATGGGAATGAAACCGAGACGATGAGTCGGGCTTAATTGCGCGTAACGGCGCTGCCCCCACACCCCCAACGCTGTAATTCGATAGGCCCTTTGGTGACGAAAGCCAAATTCCCAAGGGCCTCGTTGAGCGGCCCCAACGACCGCCAGGGGGACTTGCACCACTTTGGTAAAAGCGCCGAAAACTGGATAAAACTAACTTCGATTTTGAAATTGTCCCAAAATGGGGTTTAAAATATTTGGTGTCAACCCTTCCTATCAAAGGGCCTCTCAAACATGCGAAGGGCCTGTAGCGCAACGGATAACGCGCTTGACTACGGATCAAGAGATTGCAGGTTCGAATCCTGCCAGGCTCGCAATTTTTTTTTTTAAATTTTTCCTTGCAATTTTTCACTTAAAATTAACCTCTTTGTAAATTGTAAATACGACATGGCTAATAACTGACCTTTGAGATAATCTTGAATTTTAATATTAAAAAGACTTTTAACGTAAAATTAATGTTAGTCTTTTTAACATTAAAATTAACGTTTTAAAATGAAATATAATGAAATGAAATATATGTCGACTTTTGTAAATATAAATAGGCTATATGGAGTTAATTTTTGAATCGACGAAAATTTGTTTTAAATAAAGGTGATTTACAGATTTCGTGAATTCAAATGTTTACTTGTGTAAAATCGAAATACTAAATTTTTGAATTGACGCAAATTTTATTTGAAAATGAATTTTAACGTTCAACAGCCTTTTTTGAAACTGAAATTTAAGGTTATTGGAAAATTCAGTTGCCAATTTATACATTACGTGTATTAAAAAAGTTCATTTTTATGTGGAAAAATCAATTTTAACTTGTTTTAGAATTTAAAATTATTTTTAATTCATATCGTAATTTCGTTTTTTTAATGCAAATACAAATTTATTATCTGAATTTGAAAATAATATTAAATTGCAAAAATAGTTTTTGAACTTCTGACATTAACCAATTCTTTCCACTTTAAAATAACTTTTTAAAGTGCTTTACTGTACACATTTAAATGCAAAATTGGTAGCTGAATTTCGACATGATATTTTTAAACAGCATGCATGTGTTTCTAATAAAGTTAACTGACGAAAAATGCTGGTGAGAAAGTGCCAGGGCCTGTAGCGCAACGGATAACGCGCTTGACTACGGATCAAGAGATTGCAGGTTCGAATCCTGCCAGGCTCGCCAACTTTTTTTCGCGTTTTTTTCGCACTTTTTCATTTTGATTATTGCATTGGGGGCTTGTGTTTTCAGGACCATCTCGAAACACACGCATTGCGTGCTCGCTTTTTGGCAAATAACGAAATTAACGAAACGCAGCAGTTTATGGTCGCTGATAGGCCTAAATTTGAGTGAAAATGGCAGAAATCTAAGGTTGCTTGGCCTTTTCGCCTACAAAATTAGTACAAATGGGCTCATAAAAACCCCGCCGAAGCACGCCAGTCACTCACGCATCCTCTCAATATTTAATTCGCCAAATGCAACCGCAATAAATGACCTTACAGGGGTGTCCAAAAGTCCTTATAAATTCAAGTGCTTAACTTATTGTAATGAGTTTTTTTGTTAATGTTTTTGTAATATTTTTAATTATAGATTGAACGAAATGACGTTTTTCAGCCGTGGCAATACGATTTGATTAGGCTTAGCAGGAAACTACTTAAGTTGCAGGTCACAGGTAAGCAAGTAGTTTCGCCATTTTTATGGCTGATTATTTCATGGCTTTTAAGATTACAGTAGAGCCTCGATTATCCGGACGTCTCTTAAAAATGCATTGTTTTTAACATTGTTTTTGCTTTGTTGTACGTATGGATGTACATACTACTGTTTTCCTTTTTTATTGAAATTTACATAAAATCATGCTAAAATAAATGTTCTTTTAATGAAATTTGATTATGTGGACCACCCCTGGCAATAGTGAGTCCGGATAATCGAGGCTATGTACATGCTATCGGAAACTGCTTGAGATAGGACATAGGACAGCGGCGACCATAAATGACCTTACAGGGTGTCCAAAAGTCATCGCTAAGTTTTTAAAGGTCATAATTTTTTCATAATGTCCGAATATTTTATTCCAGATTAAACAAATTCATTTTTTTCCTGCCATGGCAATACTACAGGCTCATTGGCAGTATCGGAAACCACTTAAGCTGCAGGTCACAGGTAAGCAAGTCGTTTCTCCTTTCATAGTTAATAATTTGGCAGCTTTTAAGATTGCATGCTATCGGAAATTGCTTGAGATAGGACAGCGTTCACAGGGTGTCCAAAAGTCAAGTGCTTCACTTATTGTCCTAATTTTATTTGTTATATTTTTATTAATGTCCTAATTTTTTATCATATTTTTATTAATGTACGAATTTCTTATTGCAGATTGAACAAATTCATTTTTTTCTGCCATGGCAATACTACAGTCTACACTCTACAGGCTCATTGGCAGTATCGGAAACCACTTAAGCTGCAAGTCACAGGTAAGCAAGTCGTTTCTCCATTTTCGTAGTTAATATTTTGGCAGCTTTTAAGATTGCACGCTATCGGAAACTGCTTGAGATAGGACAGCGGCGACCATAAATGACCTTACAGGGTGTCCAAAAGTCATCGTTAAGTTTAAATGTCCTAATTTTTTATCATATTTTTATTAATGTCCGAATTTCGTATTCCAGATTTAACAAATTCATTTTTACTGCCATGGCAATGCTACAGGCACATTGGCAGAATCGGAAACCACTTAAGCTGCAGGTCACAGGTAAGCAAGTCGTTTCTCCATTTTCATAGTTAATAATTTGGCAGCTTTTGAGATTGCACGCTATCGGAAACTGCTTGAGAATTGAGATGGGACTTTGGCAGCCTAAAAAAACCCAGCAAATGTTGAAGTGACCAGCCAGTGGTCAGTCGGCCCATGGCGCACTGGGGCCCCTGACACAATGCCCAGGTGAGACGACGGTGTTGATGGTCCCAGTCGTTAGTCTTTCGTTGATTGGGGGGGAGGGGGTTGGCCAGGGAGTTTTAAGTGACCCTTGCCATTGTCCGAGGCCTGGTCAGCTTCAAAAGGAGGCGGCGGCGGCAGCTTTTTATGGCGATGGCTGCATGACGGTCACTTTGTCAGCCCCTGTTTTATAGGTTAAAAAGTGACCTTTTTGCAGAATTCTTATCACCAGCACAGACGCTGACCAAACTGACCCCTGGTCATCCTCTGACTGCTTCGCTCGCATGACCAGCGTCCACTTGGCTACTGTTTCATATTTTTTTTTGCCCCGGGACTTTTTGGCCATTAAAAGCTTATTTTTAAATGCCTTAATTCGATCCTCAAAGAGTGGAAAAATGGTCCAAATGAGCGCTAGGCCCTAACCCCCAGCTCTGGCTGACCTTACCCACATGCTCGGTTTTGCAAACTTATCAGGTCTTAGCGAAAAATGCCTATGTCCAATCTGGGGATTTCTTAATTTGTAAGTGAAACACACGTGGGTGTATGTGAAAATGTATAATTTTGACGTTGATGCAGGCTGTGTATACAGAAAGTCAAAAATGGGATGTAAAATATGAAAAAGATTGCATGATTGAAGTGTTGAAATGCAGAAATGATGCAAAAATTGATGGATTTAAATGCAATGGTCAAGGTTGCACAAAAATATACATGTAAATACAGTGTATTTAAATATATACTTTGTATTCAAGATTCTGGTTGCACAAAAATATACTTATAAATACAGTGTAACGAAATATTTATATACTTTGCATACAAGATTCTGGCATCGAATTGTGTATGTGAATGATTAGACAATTTACATATGTAAATGTGAAATAATATAAAAATTCCAAAAAATAGTGCATGAAAAATGGAGATGCCATCGAAATGTATGCAAATAATTCGAGAATTGATTTGTATATGAATATTTGGAGAAATAGTACAATTCAAAAATACACAGAATAGCTCGATGACGAAAGAAATAGAGAAAAATAAGGAAAATCTAAGATAAATAATACAAAAATTCAATGATTTTAAAGGCATTAATTGCTAGAACAAATAGCTCAAAAGTATACACTGCATAATTTAATTGCAATATACAGGTAATTTTACAATCGAATTGTATGACTGATTGAAGAATTTAAATATTCTTATAATTATTAATTCGAATAGAAAATAATGCAAGAATTTCAGGACCTATAGAACATTGATTAAAGAAACATTCAGCTATAATATAAACGATGAAACTTCGAAATGTAAAGCAACATAATAATGAATACAAGAAATGTGTACAAGAATGGAAATGGGGAAATCATAAAGTTAATGAATTGTAATTATTGTATAACCATAAATGGTTAAAGAAAAAGCTAAAAATGGTTGAAAAAAATTATACACTGTAAGGGATTAAACAACTGAAATATACTCGAGGAGAAATAATTCTACACGTATAGAATCGATACGTACGAATTACTAAGGAATTACATGTATTTATGCAGAAACAATTCATTAACCAAAATATAATAATGAAATTCAATGAAAAATAAAACTCAAGAGTTTAAACATTTACAAACTCCCGGCTATATCACTCGTATTTTCAAACCTTAATTTATTTCATTTTCGTTTTTGAAATTTACAAATGGCTAATAACGAACGTTATAAAGGTGAATTTTATAAGGGTAAACATGGCGGAGTGCATTAGGGGGTCTGGGCGAGCACCCAGCGCCAGGGGGCGCCCGTAAATAAGACGCCAATTTTGAGCAATAAAATATGAGCCAGGGTCCCTTGAATAAATTATATTTCATGGGATTTTTGTCTCTAGGCTCAATTGGGGTGTACATGGTCAGCGCCACCTGAGTTTTCGAATATCATACTAAGGGGTAAGGGAGTGACCCCAACGTATATGGAAAATGGCTGCCCCTGAGCAAGGCAATAAAAACACGACGGACTAATTGTTTTATTGGCAGAAATTTATGCGAATTTAGCGGCCAGAAATGAAGTTGAAAATAAAAAATTTAAATTTATAAAAAGTTCAAAAAAGGTTTTTCTTGTCCAAACTGAAAGTGTGTTGGGGGAAATTGTTGCCAGCAAGGAGAAAATGGATTATTTATAACTTGTAATTTACACTTGTAATCATAAAATAATTAGAAATATAATAATTTCGTTGCTGGTGATGATGCTCGAAGTCCAGGTCCTGTCAATTTTTATTTATTGCCATTATTTGATGCACTATTAAAAATGCATCGTCGAATTTCAAGTTTTGAAAAATATATTTTTTCAAGTGAGAAATTTCAAATTGTGTACAAATTTTGTGAAATACCCGATCTGATTTTTGCCGCTGTTATTGTTTTTGTATTTTTTGTTATTTTTTTATTATTTTATTAGGTTGTTTTTTATTAATGTGAAATTAAAGAATATATTTATTTTACAAATTTGTTACTTTTTTTGATCTATTTTCTGTTTCGGATAAGTTATTATCAAAATTGTATTTTTAAATTTCACAAGGTGCAAGGGTCATACATGAATTAATATAAATTACATGAAATACAAATAATACGTATTAAAAAATTAAATTAAATCTAAGATGACTGAAAGTCTGAAATTTAATTTCAGACGTTTTAACGTTTAAAAATTTTCTTGTTTTCTATACGTTTTTATAAAAAAAATATATGTATTTTTAATTTTATAAGTACAAGGTCCATACAGTAATTGACACGATTTCACGAAACACAGAAAAACATGTATTGAAAGAGAAATATAATGGAAACACACAAATATGATTTTTTTTTACAAATTTGTTACTTTTTAAACAAGATTTGAAAGCAGATTTTTGTGCTTTCATACGTTTTTATATCAAAATTCATTTTTAAGTTTCTATAGGTCAGAGTCCATACATAAATTTGTATATTTTAATATCGCTCAGCGGGGCGAATTGACACGCACCCTGTATGTTACAAGGCTTGTTCTCGAGTCCCGGTTTCGCGCCCCGACCCGACCCTCTTTTTTTTCTCCAATTATTCATTCTTGTTAACTATTTTCATAGTAAAATACACTCGAGAATGCACTCGAGGATGACAGTAGACATAAACTTACCACAAATTAAGCGTTTATAAGGATTCCCTTTACCATTTTCACATTAATTGACCAAAAATAGTGTTGTTTTTTTTGCATTTTGACAAAATCACTGATTATTTCGTCGTTTACTCGCAAAATTTGAGTTGCTAAGTTTTTTTTTCGAGTTTAATCCATGCTGAGCAACGCAAACACGACCCGTTGTCCCAATTTTTTTTTCTGATAACTTCAAAATGGCCGCCACAGGGCGGTTTCCTTTGATCTCTTTGGTTTCATGTCAGGTACCGCCTGTGCCATTCGGGGGTGCAGGTTGACACCCCTGGCGACCCCTCCCTGTCGAAAGGGGTAAGTGCTCGTGACGTCATCAGCCGGACCGACGCCATCTTGGTCATCTTTTGGTGATCAAATTATGTGAAATCGAAAGGGAATAATTTAAAACGAGCATTGGTTATTACATGTATTTTAAACCCTTTGTGCAAATGTGTAAATTTGCGATTTCACATAATTTGGACATTTTAAGTTTTAGTTCCCATTTACATAAACTGTTTTAATTAATGATCATTGGTAGTTTTAGATTAGTTAATGGTCATTGGTAGTTTTAGATTAGTTAATGATCATTGGTAGTTTTAAATTAATTTATTATCTTTCACATAATTTGAACATCTAAAGTGAATAATTTAAAACGAGATTTTGGTCAGTACACTAATTTAAACCCTTTGTGAAAATGTATAAATTTACGATTTCACATAATTTATACATTTTAAGGTTCACAGTCATTACTATTTACATAAATGGCTTTAATTAATTATCATTGGTATTTTTAAATTAATTAATTATCATTGGTAGTTTTAAATTAATCAATTATCATTGGTAGTTTTAAATTAATCAATGATCATTGATAGTTTTAAATTAATTAATGATCATTGGTAGTTTTAAATTAATTAATGACCATTGATACTTTTAGATTAATTAATGATCATTGGTAGTTTTAAGTTGATAAATCATCTTTCAAATAATTTGAACACCTAAAGTGAATAATTTTATACGAGCATTGGTAATTAATTAAAGCCCTTCGTGTAAATGGTGTTTTTAGATGTTAAAATTATGGGAATAATTTGGAACGAGCATTAATATTATTACCGTAATTAAAACCCCTTGTGTTAAAATGTAAATGTTAACTTTTCGATTTCACATAATTTAAGCACCTGAAGGTTAACATTTACACATTTACACAAATATTTTTAATTAAATGTTATGGCAAATGCTGGATCTAAATTATTCGCATAATTTGAACACCTATACATGTATATGAGCATGGGTCCTTAATTAAAATCCCATGTGTAAATGTTAAAATATTAACCTTTCGATTTCACACAGTTTGAACACTTATTTAAGATTAAGTAACCATTCACACAAAATGTTTTAATTAATGACCAATGGTAATTCTAAATTACCATTTGAACACCTATAAAAGGAATAATTTAAACTAGCATTGGTGATAAATTAAAACCCTTTGTGTAAAATTGTAAATGTGTAAATGGCAACCTTTAGGTGTTCAAATCATGTGAAATCGAAAGGGAATAATTTGGACGCTATGCATTGGCCATTAATTGAAACTCTTTGTGTGAATGTGCAAATGTTATGACACGTGTGAACAAAAATACAAGCCCGATTTTATGGCGATGCGGATTAATGGCTTCGTTAATTGGTTAATTACAAGAACAAAAATGACCCAAAACAGTGAATGCCAGCAGGACGGAAATTCATTGTTTCAAATTTTCGACAAATGGATGATCCGTCCCATACACGGATGGTTAACACGTTTATGATGTTGCATAACTCTGATTTTGTGCAACTCGGTTTAGCTAATCGGGGATTATCGGGAAAACCAGCTGCACGAATATATTTCGTGGCCTGATTTCAAGGGAAATAGAATTGGGATTAAACGTGGATTAAAGTCTTTTGGATTAGTATGAAATATTTAGATTTTTTGGAATTGTGCTTGAAAAATTGATGAAAAATTGTGAAATATGGCCGTTTTTGGAATATGAAATCTAGGAAAATGTAAAAATCCAAGAAAGCTTTAATATACGCATTCCCAAAATAATAATCAGCATGACGAATATGTAAAATTACGAAATAGGTTTTGGAAATATTGAACTGTTATACACATTTAGTACATTTAGTCGCTTATCATGATAATTTTGGGGGGAAAAATATACCAAATTCTGAAAATTTTTTGAAGAATTGGAAAATCTTTGGACATCTTAGAAAATTGCTGTTAACATTCAAGACCATGCTTTGGGTATAGCATGGTAAAATGCATATTAAAATATTAAAAAATTTCATATAAAAGTGTACATGCATGTCTATAACACGAAGTGCTCTAAAGTACTTGTATACTTATTGGTTATAAGTATATTTGTGTTTCAGTTTTTTATTAGTTTGTATTAGTTTATTGCGTAAAATCATTTTAATGAATGGTTAATCTGAATTGGGTGAATATAAAATTGAGGTTCTTGGGCATTTTTGCAACTGGAAAGATTCGAAAATGCCCCAAATGTTTAAATTTATGTCTAAATTATTTCTTATAATGATTTGTGACGTGTCAACAGCTCAGTTGATACATCATGGGGATATGCGCAGCGATTTAATCAAAACTTCCGTTTATTTTTCGCTGAATAATGGCCTATATATGGAAATATTTGTCGTTTAATAGTCACAGCCCTAATAAATTATAGAATCCGCTAATACTGTATACATGTATACGCCCATGGCAAATAATTCGTTGCTTTGCATTAAGGGGTGTCCATAAATTGTGCACCCAATTACATAATAAACAATAGGGGTGAATGATGTTGTATGAGTTTGAAATAATTCAAATTTCTCTGTGTTTTTAAGAATTTTCCAATTGTCAGGAATTAAGGAATTTGTTTTTTTTATTTTCGAAAAACAATAAGTTGTTTTACATGCTCCACGAAAATTGAGCATTTTTAGAAAATATTTGTAAATTTCTAGCGTAATATATGCTTTAATGAAATTTGTACACCATGCACATTAATGAGACAGTGCAGTTATTTTGATTGATCATGCAAATTAATTTACAGCGAAAATCGACAAGCATTTTACGACGTGAATGTGTTATAATTATTTAATGAACATAATAATAATAAGCAGCACCGAAAATGGGTCAAAAAATGTTTAAAAAAGTTTTATTGTGTTGAATCAGCAATTTCAATTTTTCTGAATTTTTCAGCAAGTCTCATTAACTTACATGTTGAATGACAAAATGATAAGCAAATATGTTTCGATTTTAGTTGTAATAGACAACCGAGTTTTTAAGCGTCTATCATAATGAATGGATTTATAAGGCAATCTAGCAAATATATATTCAGTGATTTGCTCGAATTTACGACCTGGCGAAAGTCACTAAAACGATAAAAGAAAACGTTGTTTGAAAGTTTTATTTATTTCTCCTCCGAGGTGCACGCGCATACCCGCTTTGATCGCCGATTAGGCTAACCGCAGTTTGGTGCATCACAGTTAAATTGATTCGATCTCTGGCTCGATTTAATAGCGATTAATTTCAGTCGATTGTAATCCGCACAGCAGATGCATTCATCATGCAGGGAAATTTAAGATAACATGAACTGGAAATCAGTAAATAAGAAAATGTGTATATGTTACATTTATATATCATTTTTATATAAAAATTTAACATTTACACTTAAAGCCTAGCAATAAATAAACGGACATGCGTGCAAAATGAAAGGACGTACATGTATTCTTGGGGCATTGTTTTCAATTATTTCATTTTTGCTTGCAAAGAATGAGTGATGTTATTATATAAATTTAGACCAATGATGACAGGATGCAGGGGTAAATGATGACATGAATCATGTATTTTATTTGAAAAATATTAAGATTTGAAAGACAATATTTCGTATAGTTTCCACTTTGACCATGTTGGGTTTTTATTTCGCGAAATGCGTTTTTTTCGCTTTTGTGACTAAAATCGTCATTATTGATCTGGTATTGATACAGATGTTGCTAAATTCGATTTTATGGTTATTGATGTCATTAGGTGGAAGGGGGTTGTAAGTGATGACGAATGTGCATGAGGGTATAAAAATGCGTTTCGGTGACTAAACTCATAATTTCTGCAATTCAATTCAATTTTCTTCTATTATTGACGCACTTATTTGTCATTACTTCTGGATGCAACGTTTTCATTCTTGGGTAAATCCCCCAAACCAGGTGGCATATGAGTGACCGGGTGTATTAAACAGCATTGAATTGAACGTAAACCATTATTCTGCTGCATTTTTTTACACGTATTTTACTCGTTTCCTGCACATTCCGTACACATTACCTCATTTCCCATAATTTTCGTATACTTTCCGACGTAGCTTTTTCATTTTGGGGGGAAATCCTCCCCCGCATGTCATCATCATCTGCAGTGGGTGTCCCTGCAGGGGCGGATCCAGCTTTTTTTTTCAAACGGGGTCCGTCTCCAAAATTCGACAATTTTATAATCGAAACTATGACATGACATGACCTCTTTTCAAGTCTGCAGTGAGCACATGTATGTATATGGAGGCCTAAATATACATGTTTAAAAAAATATTTGCAAAAACTAGTTCATTTTTTGCATTTTTTGAAAAACATTTTTCAAAAGCTGTTCATTTTTTGCATTTTTTGAAAAACATTTTTCAAAAGCTGTTCATGTTTTGCAAAACATTTTGCAAAACCAGCTCACTTTTTTACATTTGTTCGCAAAGTTATTGCAAAGGGCAGCTTTTGCTACTTTGCTGACTTTTTGCATTTTTTTGCAAAAATTTTGCAAAGCCAGTTTACTTTTTGAATTTTTTTGCAAAAATTTTGCAAAACCAGTTTACTTTTTGCATTTTTTTGCCAAAAATTTGCAAAACCAGTTTATTTTTTTGCATTTTATTGCAAAAAATGTGCTTGTCCATTAACAGAACTACCTGTTATGTTAGGGTAGGTTAGGTTAGGTTTTTTGAGCGTTTATACCTACCCTAACCTTACCTAACCTAACCTAATCTAACCTAACCTACCCTAGCATAATATGTAGTTTCGTTAATGGACAAGTACCGCAAAAAATTTGCATTTTATTGCAAAAAATTTGCAAAATCAGTTCACATTTTTGGGAAAATTTTTCGATTTATTAACCATTCTATCTGGTATGAATTTTTATTTTTTGTTTCCAATCTATCCAGTGTAAATTTTGCATTTTGCCAAACGGGGTGCTGACCCCTGGAACCCCACCCTGGATCCGCCACTGCCCTGCATTGTATTGTATTTTCCAGATTCCCCAGTCCGCCATCTTGCATTTTTCCGGCGCCAAATCCGTCCCGCCCTTTGGATTCGAAGCGGCCCCGCCCCCTCGGCCGCGATTGGCTGCTCGGCTCACGCGCCGTCCTTCCATTGGCTGCGTGTCGTCCAATGCGCGCGCTGGCCCCGCCCCCTGTGGCGGTGTCGCCCGCCGTCCTCCCCCTGTCCGCGCTGCGTCAAGTGGTTGAGCGCGTTCTGCACCTCGCGGGTCGTTGTTGCTGCTCCTCGTCGAGCGAAGCCCCTTTCGAGGTTTTTTCGCCGCCACAGCTCGCACCACTCGCGTGTTCCTCACGTCCACGGCTCAACCTTTGGATTTAACAGCTCGACATCGGCCAGTTTCCGCTTCCAGTCTTCGGGGGACCTTAACCCACCAGCCCTCGTCGCCTTAACGGCCCGTTAAAGTTAATCGCTGTTAGCGGCCGCAGCTCCGCCCACCGTTCTCGCGCGTGCCATCGAAAGAACGTGCGCCGATTCCGAACGACATCCCTTCGTGGAACACCATCGCGTGAATTCCATTTTTTTTTTCTTTAATTTTTTAAAAAATCAAATCGTAAAACGTTCGAGAATCCACGTGCTCCTCGTCGGTGCTCCATTCCACCCAACATATTCTTTTTTTTAAAAAAAAGAAGTCAAGATCGAATCGTGGAACGCCAGCTCGAGCAGCCGAGTTGGAATCTTTTTTTGAAAATTCGAATCGTCGAACGTTCGAAGCGCCGTTCGAAGACGCAGCAGCAGCACGTGACCTCCGTTCCATCGGATTTTGAAAGTTTGAAAAAGGGCGTAGCGTCGATTCCAAACCGCGGGTGTGTTTTTTTTAAAAAAATTGTTTTCGGCGGGTGATTCTGTGGTAAGGGCATCGTAGCCAAGGGCGCTGCCCAATGACGGCTTTCTCCCCGCCGCGTTTCCGGCCGCTCGCGTGACCGGGACCATGGTGTTGTACCTGAACCACTGTCAGAGCAGCCCCGCCGACATGTACCCCAACCACCACCACCGCCACCACCCGGGCCACCAGAACTTCAGCATCGCGCCCTACGGCTACGGCGGGCAGCAGCCGCCGGCCGTGCAGTACGGCTCGGACATGCACGGTTGCGCCGTCGCCGCCCAGTACCAGATGGCCGAGCAGCAGCCGGCGCCCTGGCACACGCCCGCCGTCTACATGTCCTCCTGCGCCCGCGGACCCGTGCCCTTCGACCCCGACTGGGCCTCGCAGGGCCAGCAGGCCGGCTGCGCCCACGGCCAGGCCCCCCCGGCCCCCCCGCCGCCGCCGCCGCCGGCCGCCTTCGCCGCCTACAAACAGGCCCAGGAGCAGGAGTACGCGGCCCAAGTGCAAGTGCAGGACCTCACCCACGCCGGACACCACTCGCCCGACTCGGGACTCACCGTGTCCAGCGACGGCGTCAGCAGCTCCGACTCCCCCCAACACCCCAACGCCCACGCCCAGGCCATGGCCAGGCCGGCCCCCGTCAGGAGCCCCTACGAGTGGATGAAGACAAAGTCAGCCTTCCCGGCACCGCACAATTCAGGTAGGGACCGACGTCTTATATAGCACCCCATTACATCATTCGTTTTGAAATTTGCGTTAACCTCGTGTTTATACACTATAGCATGCGCCGTAAATATGGCGTTTTTGACGTTGACCCATGTCATAGTTTTGCGGTTTTAATGGCCTTTTCGGTAACTCTTTGGAATAAGCCAGCAAGGGCGGCCACGCGTGTTTTCTACGGAGCCTCTTACGGATAGTTTTAGGTTGGGTTGGGTTAGCTCGGAAGGCAACTCTTTGGAATAAGCCAGCAATGGCGGCCACGCGTGTTTTCTACGGAGCCTCTTATACGGATAGTTTTAGGTTGGGTTAGGTTAGGCCGGAAGGCAACTCTTTGGAATAAGCCAGCAATGGCGGCCACGCATGTTTTCTACGGAGCCTCTTACGGATAGTGTTAGGTTAGGCCAGAAGGTAACTCTTTGGAATAAGCCAGCAATGGCGGCCACGCATGTTTTCTACGGAGCCTCTTACGGATAGTTGTAGGTTGGGTTAGGTTAGGTCGGAAGGTAATTCTTTGGAATAAGCCAGCAATGGCGGCCACGCTTTTTTTCTACGGAGCCTGACTCAGCCTGTTAGGAATAGTTTTAGGTTAGGTTAGGTTTGGTCAGGTTCAGTGGTTCACTGGCTTATTCTAAAGAGTTACCGCGTTTTTTTTAAAACCTAGAAAAGTCAGGAAAGTTGAAAATTGAATGTCTGGGGCAACCCTGTGTAATATTCTTGACTTTATGAAATTATGCCCCACCAATACCACGTGCATCTCGAGTGCTGATTGGGTGTACGTGTGTTAAATTGATCAATCATCGTGGATTAAAAATTATTTGAATTGAACCAAATTTGTGTCGAAATGACATGTTGGCAGTGTTGACAGATGATGGATGTCACGATTTGGCCAACCCTTCCCCAAAGTGATGACGTAATACCAGTGGTGACACTAACGTTATCTTCTTATAATGCATCGACATCTATGCAGCGACTGTATACTCTATACATGTTTATTCCAGTCTATTTATTTGACTGGAATAAACATCTTTGTGCTGTTGTGATTGACGAATTCTGGCATGGTGTATCAAATGGAAAGAAATGTGATGCATGGTCTGTGATGAATTGATTCTTGAAGGTTTGGGAAACAGGGAAAATGCATGTACAGTATAGTGAAATATATAGGATTTTCGTATGAATGTTTTTAGGGCTTCAGGGGTAGGGTCAATTTTCAGGGTTTATTGTTTGGAGGCGTTATGGGCACCCTGTAATTTGCTCATGGAATTCCAGGAAGAAGTGCATGCATCGAGGGAATTGGTGGCGAAATTTTGGGAGACGTGGCAATTTTTAAAATTGAAAAGTCGTATGAAAAATTGCAGGACCAAAACGTGCACATTTTGCTGTAAATGACCCAACTGGGGCCCCAATCGTCCACGTGCATTTGACATGGTAAAGCCAAAAATGCGGCCCTTGTCAAGATGCGAGAAATCAATGCATGTTGTAATGTGACATTCGAGCTTATAACACAATTTATCATATTTGAATTATGTTACTGACTCGTGATTGACCATAATTGGTCCCTCGACCCTGTTCTGGGTCCTAGTGCAAGGACAGAACGGGTAAGGCCATATCGCGAGGCCACGTCCAAGGTCAAATGTCTCCATTTGAATAAGAATGATGTACGAGGTCGAGCTATATAAGAGCACTTTCGAGGGAGTTCTCATGTGGCCCTGAATGGCCTTTGCATTTGGGGGAGGGGGAGTTGGGTGGCTTGTACTCTTATCGCCAGCCCATGTAAACTCACGTGAATTTAAACGCGATTGCATTAGCATCAAACTGTTGTAATTCATGGACGAAAACTATGGAATTTCATGTGTTGAACGATATGTCGATGAGATAGGGCATATTGGTCATAAAATAATTGAAGTCAATTTTAGGGTTCTTGGTGTTTCTTGTACCTCAAATGACACACACGTATACATGTGCATCTGGATCATGTATTTCATGAACAAAAAGGAGTGTGATGCACTTTCTGAAGGGGTAGCACTGAGGAGTTGAGGTTTTCCAATTTCCTAACCAATATAACGTTGTTTTATGCGTGGCATGGAAACGTCAACTCATCACATTCATCAAATCCGTTCTCGAGTACAAATGGGCCTTGCTCGGTGCACCGAGCACCATCAACTCGTGCACTATTGCACTATTATATGCATGGTTTGCAGTTTGCACTGCGCAGCAATTGACATCTTTATCGCTGAATTGCGATTATGCCAAATTTAATGCTACATGTGCATCAGTAACGAGACTCGATGACGCTAAAATTTCGCCAGCATGTCACGTGTCAAACGTGAAAAATTTCCTTAATCCACAACCTTTGCCATGCGTAAATATGTGTATACGTACATGTACGTGTATGTATTCCTTACAAAAATTTCACTATCAAATATTTCAAGTTTTAAAAAACGAAACTTTCAACGAGAATATTATAGTGAACGTCAATTGACTCCGAAAATTCGCGAGTTGCACGTGCACGGCGCATGCGCCGACGTTCCAAACAATCGAACGTCGCGTGCTTGTTTTGTTTTGTCGAAATTTCCAATTGGAACGCCTGCAGATCTCGTGCAGGCACGCGCCATGTTCGAATTTCGTTTGAAATTTTTCGAACGTTCCATGGGTTACAGTTATGTTAGAACAACAACAACAAAAAAGAACAGATTTGAAAATTCGAAAACGCGTGCACGAATTCCATTTCCTCTTTTTCGGGTGTATATGCGATGCAATATGACGCTATCGTAATATTTCTATTACTGGCAGTAATTTCTCGTCTATTGTCAGTGTGATTTTTCCACGCGGGCTCGAATTTAATGAAATTTTAGAGAATCTGGAGGCGTTTTTTCGGCCCGATTGTGTGCGTTGCTCTCGTGGCCAAATTTTCAATAAATTTTCAGTCGAGGCGCGGTAATTCGGGCCTCGTCTTTTTTAATAAGCGCAGTTTTCAGTGACGTCTAAGTGGTAATATTTGGCCATGATCGCGGCCGGGGTGTCATGTTTTTCACTCCCTTATTTCCAGCCAACTCGTTTCACTTTTAATAAGGCAAATGTTTGCTCGAGCGGAGAGCAAATAAACCAAGACGCTCCTACTAGTATGTGCTGGCAGTTTACACATAAAAACAGGCATCCCTCAGGCCTGGAAATCCTTGAAAAATCAGGGCACTTGGAAAAGTCATGGAAATGTCAGGCATCATTTATTCATCTTATAAAAGTCTGGGAAATTTAACATTCATTGACACGAAGTCGAGAAACTCGAACTTGTCAATTCTGGGGAAGAAACCAATAATGAGATTTTTAAATTTGAAGAAACTAATCTAAATTTGATGCTTTTTATTGAGATTTGTGCACCGTTGCTGGTTCAATTCAATTCGATCAAATTACTTTTGAAATTTGCGTTAACCTCATGTTTAACAATCAACAATTAATGTAGCATTTTTTACATTTAAAAATGTCATATTTTCGCATATGGCCAGGAACATTTGATTTAAAACCTGGAAAAGTCGAAAAATCATAATTGAATGTCTGGGGGAACCCTGTTGTAAACACCATACCTCGTTATACGGTCTTGATCAGTTCCTGGAAAGCAGGCTGTATAACGAAAAGCCGCCTACAAATCCATATAAAATCAACAAGATTCCAATTTCAAAAAAATTGAGACAATCAATACAAGTTTACGGATAAAATAAAAAGCAAAACATGCATTTGAATTGCTAGTACACATGTTTTGATGGCTGTAAAACGAAGCACTGTCATAAATCAAAAAGGCCGTATAAGGAGGTATGGGTGCATATAATTTGCTCATCGTTATATAAGAAATCTCGAGCTTAAACTCAGTCCCTGTATGATAGTTTCTGAAATAGTTGAAAAACAAGTGGTCAAATTTTTTAACTTTAAATTTTTTCACCTTTATACTTTTTACTTTTAAACATCACATGTTTGATGATTGACACGTGTCATACCAATTTGAACAGTTTTCGACGAGTGAACTAAAAATAGCCGTTGGTCCGTTCGTTGATTTGGGGAAAGCGATTTTTAATGCCGTTATTTCGGATCCGATTTCTTTATTATTTTATTGTCACGCGAATTACCCAGTTATTGCTTTTCATTGTTGTTTATTGACCCACTAAAATGCACCGACTTAGGCCTGCAGCGGCCGCTAGTTGCAAAGCCTTTTAAACTGCAATTAGAGGAAAGCCCTTTGCAAGTTTTCAATATTTGTACCACCTATTATTTAGCGCAAAATTCACGAAAAAAATAATTGCAAGAAATGTATTCGAAATTCGCCACACATGCATGCATGAATTTAGCATGTACGGTGTCAAAACACACGCAGTGTTACATGTGTATTAGCAATTAAAATGCATGTGTTGCTTTTAATTTCATTCGTAAACTTGTATTGATTGCCTCAATTTTTTTGAACTTGTAATCTCGTTGATTTTACATGGGTTTGTATATGCAAAACATTCATAGCATATTTAGACTTGCTATGAATGCAAAGTGATATCGAATTATTTGATTGCAAATGTTGGAAAATTATAACTGAAAATTATACTTTTGGAATTGTTTGAAAAGTATTTACCTAAACTGCGTGTGCATACTCAGGAAAATGAGCTGTTCGGAAAAGAAATCTAACACATTTTTCAAATATCACTTGTTTGATTGAATATCAAATTTCA
Organism: Cylindroiulus punctatus; assembly: GCA_034695085.1. NCBI lineage: Eukaryota > Metazoa > Arthropoda > Diplopoda > Julida > Julidae > Cylindroiulus > Cylindroiulus punctatus. The sequence continues at coordinate 28,335 of JAQFYZ010001028.1, forward strand.
ATATACGACGTGTTGTGAGGAAAGTTACTTTTGCAATTGTTGGAAAGCATTTCATAAAATTCATTAATAGTACCTAAGAATTTGCTCAAGAAGCCGAGCATAACTTGTGTGAATTTGAATTTTTGGTGGACACCAGACATGCACCCAATTTCATGCAAAACGAGGTGGGTGAGGAGTTGATGAATCTTGAGGGGTATGCATGAGAAGTTAAGGCATGCAGATTTCCTAACCAATCCGGATCTGGGAATGATGCATGGCATGGATAGAAACCTCAGCTTCTCACTGTTATCTCAGATTCATCAGCAACTCCTCACAATTCTCATTTTATTGGTCCTGGATTTAATACTTGGACTTGCTATGAATGCAAAGTGACATGCAAC
>JAQFYZ010001029.1:0-28704 GCA_034695085.1 Cylindroiulus punctatus
ATATGGTAGCACACAGTATGTTGCAGGCTGCATCGTACATGTTTGCATGAGAGCTTTAAATAAACTATACCAATATCGTCATTTCTTGCATGATTTATAAGCTTAAGCTTACTCTTGTCTCACTGTTTAACCCTGGCAGGGTTCTGTTAGTCAGTTGTAACAGCCTAGCTAACGCAGGGTCGATAAAGCAATATTATTCCATTATCCGTGGATTGTTGACCTAAAAGTTCTCGAGAACTCAAGTTGTTTCAAAAACAACATTAAATAACGCATGGGCCAGCTATAATATTATTATGGCGCTTCAATGTATACTCTTGAATCTACATACTGCACATCATGCTGTTAATTATCTCACATCTCCAAGCTGTGTATTTCGCTGGGACGATTACATCGATAACATGACCACACCAATATGAAATCCCTTTTGCTAGTAAAAATCATTGACAAAATTTTAAGGGAATAGAATCTCATTGGAGTTTCAACCTAATGTGCTCAATGTTTTTTTCCGGATCCCTGCACGTGTTGTCATATTATGCGGTTTTATTTTTCAATTTTGGATCCTTGGATCTTTGAAGCTATGCCTGTTTCCCCCCATTATTTTCACTGAACACGCTATTAATTTAACTTTTATATCCACCTTCACTGTATGCAAGCACATAAAAAATAAATTTAAAGGGCATTCGTCGCTGCTTAACTGCTTCTGTATGGATATTTATTTGCTTGAATGCATTTAGCCATTAATTAAATCGTATATGCATACCGTTGTTGACTTGCATTTTTCCTCTCTTGAAAGATAATGGGGCGCTTATACGCTCGTATTCCAATCTCTGTATAGAGATGACATTTGGTGTGATTTTCATGTTTAAAGCAAGGTTTTTTGACGACCATATGATATGCCCTATGACATTGATTAATTTCTGTGAAGTTCAACGTACATGTATTGAACATTGCGGTACTGTACCATGCATACTCCATGGCATTCGAGTCCAACTTGTATTATTTATACCCTTTATGCGGTTTTTGAATGAAATGTGAATACAAATACTGTCCAAAGGATCATTTATATATGCCGTTAAAAAACGCTTTTAGGAAATCCGTGGGATATTGGTCTGCAAAATTTGTTCTCATAGACTCTGTGTTACGTGCTCAACTTATCAATAGCATCGACAAATTATACCATAAAAAAGTAATAAAAACATGGGACTGTAGATCTCGTAATTCACTGAATCTTGAAATTACACGTATCCACGCAGAACATTCTCGCACGCATTTGCCAACCGTTCAGATGATCCCTTTAAATCTCCAATTTTGGAGCATGGGGCCACTTGATACTTACAGAGTTATTTTATACCCTGAGACGTATGCTGCGTATGAACTGGGGTGTTTTGAAAGTACATGTCGTTTCCAAACAACATCTAAATCGACAACCTAAAATATCCATGAATGGTAGGATCAGTTAAATGATATCTTTAGATAAGTATATCTGTATCCAAATTAGCATTAAAATAATGCTGAATTCATATATGGATGCTTTCATATAATTAACCTTTGCTGCAGTTATTAGCTATCTTGTTATACGAAAACTGAATTACTTGTGATACTGATAGTGGGGAACTGATAGTGAAACTTTGAGAACTATCCTTCAGATTGTATTTTCGGTAGAAACTTTTTCTAAATGAACTGGAGAAGAAGAGACAGAATATCTCGCAAAGCCAGATAAATCCCTGTTTCTTTTTCAATCACCGTTTTCGTAAAAGAGCTTTTAATAGAAGCTATAAAGTTTTTTGGTTTTTTTTCAAGATCTAGTTTTACAATCTCTTTGCAGTCAATTCTTCGAAAACAAGTCGAAGAAGGAAATAGTCGCTAGTGAGAAATTATTGCCTACACTTGCCCCTTTGCTATCTATTTGATTTTTTTTGCAGTTGCCAATGTGAAGATTATCGTTTATTTCACGTTCATTAAATCAAGGTTTTTTTTCTCGGCTATCTGCAGTTCTCAAAATCATCCCATTTCTAGAAAACTTCTGTAGATATCAGACGCCAGACTGTATTCTTGAAATGTTATACATGTGCATGTATTAGGCGGTTCATATTCGAATTAAATGCCGTAATAACAATGAAATTTGTTACGTGTATACGATCATACATTATGGGATTATTTGTATTATGCTGTTCGTTTTCGGTAGAAATTGGTGGTTGCTGAAATTATTGCATTTACGGAGTAGCACGTTGTTCATTTTATTAATTAAACACTACAAAATAATAGGGAATTCCGCTGTGTGAACGAGTACATTAAAACAAATTAATGCTTGAGTGACCCATATTTCAATTAGTGAATCGTCCTTTAAAGGGAATTCAACCAGCTCTTGTCATTGTAAACGATGGATTATTCGGATTATCATAAGCCTTTTTATACAGGGTATTATGAAGTGCATGTACGAGCAATTTAGATCCAGCTGAATATAGAATTAATTAATATGGCGATTACTTTTAATTTTGTATCAGCGATTACATGTGTGCAGCGTGATGCAATGTGTGATAGAAATTATTAATGGTTTTGATTGAAATCTTGTCTGTAAAAAGGATGGCTCGAGTTGCATGTGTTATCATTCTATATTGATCAGGGACAGTACAGGAACGGTGTCCAAGATTCGAGGGGGTAGGAGATCACAAAAATAGGACGATGATGGACGATTTGGGAAAAGGGGGTGTAATGGGTCAAAAAGTTTATTCTTTGATATACGTCGTTTACTCGCTGCTCCTAAGTCATCGGAGTTAGTGTGCTGCCAAGCATGTCAACTCTTCGATGTAATACCGTAAGAAATGTTATTTTCTTTCGCAAGTGGAATGTGGACCTTTGCAACAGCCCCCGCTGTCAATATGTCCGGGATATATTTCGTCATTGCGCGTAATGGCAACCCCATTAAATCAAATTGCCAATTCCAGTATACAGGCTTCCCAAGTCAATCTTAGAGAGTCCCAGCACTAGACGGATTCGCATATAATCGCTTATTTGTAGGCTCCCATAAAGAAAATGACGAATTGGGAGTAACGGCGCTGTATACATGTGCTGTATATTTCATCTAAAGTTCTCCTTTGTTCACACTGCCAGCCACACGTCCAGGACATCCGTCTTCGGATTGGATGGCAGCCATGGATGTCGACTGGTGACCCGGCACTTGACCACCCCGAACACACCAAATTCATTGTTCTTTTTATGTTTATTCTGTCGTGAACATTCCTTTATGGCGCTTTGATGGCAGGATGCTTAAATTGGCGCTGGAGTGGTGCATCTGAACCAAAATGAAGTCGAGATTGCACGACATCCGTGGTCATGGACAAAACGTTTGCCTTCGTCACACGGAGTTTTGCACGCTAGATTTGCAACAGAATGTCTTAAAATAACGAATGGCTCTGGCCATTTATTTCCCCGCAGTGAAAGGGTTTATAAATTACGGCCTGCTCGGCCCACGCTGAGCCGAGCACATTTGGAGCAGAAATCGAGTTTCTGGTCGACATTTTGGAAGGTCGGTCGCAATTATTGCTGGGACGCGTTCGTGTGCAACTACTGCAATTTATGGTTTATACTGCCCGTCGTGTTCTCCGACTTGCCTGACCACTTACAAATTTCATTTAATGCTTCGCCACCACTTAAACGTAATGAATGGCTCGTATTTTTTGGTGCGAATTACCATTTTACAGATTCGTCACACGTGCGAGGAACTGAATTTGACCATTTGGAATGACTTGTAACTAGTCATGAATCTTTCTGAAGTGCATTCCACTAGAGTGACTATGGTACTCTTGAGTGTTGTCTGCGTCCTATCAGTTCCTCGATGCAGTTTCTCCTCTTTGATGAGTTTGGCCCCAAGTCACCGACACTTCATGCATTCTTTAAGTAGCCTTCCGAGCGGGTTACTTGAGTTTCAGATTCAATTAATGTTGAGGGGATGCTGCGATGTCTGCGTCAGTTTTCTCAGAAATGTCAGTTTGGCTTCCGAATTTAATTCTCTACAGGTGCTTTAGCAAGTTTGAGATCCTGACCATTGAAGGTCTGTTTCTATAGTAGAACCACGAAGTGATGGAACTGGGCTGAAAGCGCCGACCAATAGAATCCAATCGCCAGTTTGCGATTGACGAAGTCTAGTATTTTGCAAACAGCGCCACTGGTGAGAGGAAGGAGCTCAACAAAAAAAAAAAGTTGGAGGCGCTTCAGCTCGAGGCGTCAGCCATTTTCCTTTCAACAACTGAAAACCAGGAATCCTTAATCGATAAGCGACACCTGTCTGATTGGCTGTCCTTCAGTTCCATCAGTTCGTATTTCTACTAAACAGTCCATTCCAATGAAAGCGTGTCTGCTGGGCATGGAAGTCATAAAAACGTCATACAATGGAAGTTGGGCCGTGATGGGATTTTTGGAAAGTTAGGTTCTTTCAATTGAATTTCCAACTTGACACCCACCGATTTCCTAGTACTGATGTAACGTTGACATTTGAAATTGTTCTTATACTTGTAGCAGTTAGCTGATGTAACACTTTCAAAAGCAGCTTTGCAATGATTGATTGTATGATATCGTTTAAATATCATACACATTGTCATGTTCAACTAATGAAGGGAGCTGAGCCATGGCCAATGAGAGCTAACAGATCGAGGCTTCCATCATCGAGGAATGCAATGAAGGCTAAAAAATGGCTGTTACATTCTTTCATGCTGCTACCCCTGGGGTCAAAACCATGATTTTCTCCTAACAGCTCCTAAGCTGTCAGTGATTGCCCGTGGTCGGGCAGCGAAATCACAAAATCGCTTTTTAAGATCAGGTTTGGTTAAGATGTGACACAAACAAACACGGAATAAACTGAAATATAGGGTAAAAACAGCTAGCTAGAACAGGTTTCATTCTTATTTACTACACTGCAGACCAGTACGTTTAAAATACATGCTCGTACATATTTGGTGCACATTTTGAGCGGAGCATGAAGCAAATCCGAAATTACAATAACAAATCCAGTAGACACGATTGGTCGAATTGTCGTTATGGACGTGGGTGGTGCAGGAATTGTTTTTTTGAGAAAACTTGCTGCAGGGAGTGTATCTTGAATTTTCCTGCATTAAATTGGGACAGCTTTCATCTTTTGGAAGTCGATGGTAAGTGGCACCCGATAATTTCCAGATCTCTTTAGTGTTTGACGTGATCGAGTCATCCCGCTCGGCGTGCACCTAAAATTCTCCAAATTTGTCGATTCCTTTGGCGTCGCCTCGCCGCTTTTCAAACCTTTCTCACTAGAAATGCACTTTTGATCTATTTACTGTTTTGCTCCTTGGCATTTGGTGGCGTTTTAGCGCTCGTGCCACGCAATTAGGGTGACCCAGTTTGGGGATCCTGAAGAGTCGAACAACCATGAATGCCAAGGGGCATCGCGGGGCTTTAGCTGGTGCCAATGGGAAATGCATTATGCCAGGCTTTCTATGAGATGATCTATGGGCTTTGCATGGCGTTGCTGGTCTTTGGGGCAGTCTGGTGCCACGGGTTCATCTGTCTCTGTATTTTGCTCTGGGTCAGCAATCGTTCCGCCAGCAAATCGATGCTCATGATTCCAGAATTTGGATTTTGCATCTCAGAGATGAATCGACTGAGAGCTTGCGCTGCTGAAGAGCTTTTGTTGTTCCGTACACGTGGTTCAATGGAGACAGCTTGACTTTGTCGCTGTTGCCATGGGAACTGCATGCTCATTACGTTTCATCCTGGCTAGTACTTGCTCGGAGCTAACCTCCATCTGCTTATGCTCACAGTCAGTTGCTCTGGCCATTTCATTATTAAACATGTTTGCTGCGCTATTGACATGCATTGAATTCTCCTTGGTCTTTCTGTCCATATGGATTACACGACAGAGCGAAGATGTCTTTGTACACCATGTATGCCGTCGTTTAAACTGTATGCAGTTGAGCGTGTAAGGTATTGCTCGCTTCTGCATGCTTTACTGCTCTGAAATGACAGTGAGTTTGGCGAAATTGAGGTTTGACCAATCGAAATTTTTCGTTCATTTTTTATTTTGGAAATCAGCATATTCGGTCGATCACGTTAGACCTGGTGCTTTACTGGAATTTTACAACCAGTGACACAATGTTGATGCAAACATGATGCAACGAAAAGAAGAGTTGCAGCAATTCCAAGAACTGCTGGGAGAAATAATTAGTCAATGGCGTCCTTGTAATGCAATATACAGTAGGGAAATTTGTTTCTTATAAGATGCATGTCTGACACATGGCATTTCTGGGCACTGAGTTGAATTAAAGATAAGGGTTTAAGTCCAAAAAGGTGATAAGAATGAGCGTTTCCATTCGGCTTTTCTTTTGTCGATGTTGAACTAAGTTCCGCTTGAGAGAATGCTTGAAGTACAATATGTTTAAATATGCGGCAAAGCTTCAGATCTTTACTTTTGAAATTGTAAAGAGATTATCATCGTTCGGTCGAGCAGGGCTCCATTACAGATGCTCCGCGATCTACGAACAATTCAATTTAGATTTTAGGTTTTGAGTTAACTTCTTCAGTTTTTCTCTGTTGATAACGTTCATTCTTTCATAACTTTCTGATTGTAGCAGAAATCCGTTCTACCAAAGCTTTTTGGAATTGCTTTCAGAATATACGCCCGACGTTTCGTCCTGTAATAGCCGTAATTGCTTTCTTGGGTTCAGTTGAAGGAAATTCTATCCCTTGTACAGCATTTTGTCTGTTTTTCATGTATTATTTTAAGTGCACGTCTATGCAAGTTCATGGGCAGATAGATCTGCTTTCAGAGCTATGTAACTTTACATGAAGAGAGCATGTATACTCGTCTACATGTAATACGTAACTTACATGAATTACAAAAACGATAACATTTGATTTATTTTTGCAATATTATGACTGTAGTTTCATCATTTTCTAATCTAAACTTAATAAAATTTCCGCACCATTAAACGTTTAAAAATGGATATTTTACTTAATTTTTATCATAACCGAAAACGGGGTATGATATTGATTATTAGTAAACATTAATCATTTACCACAAGTACTTTATGCCACAGCAATGATGCTTCTGACAACGGCGCTACGCGGACTTCATGTGGTTTGAAAAAATTAGTATAAAATAATTTAGGTGTCTTCTTTATCGTAAGGCAATACAAAGTGCGGTTCCCTATTAATAAATTAAATACGAGTTGAAAGCTGAGAATAACGTGTAGCATAAAAGGCACCTTTTGTAAAATTTGGTAAATTAATTAGCAACAAAAGCTTGAAATACGATCTCTCATTTGTATTGCAATGATTTCAGTGGTTCAGTATAAAATTACACATTTTCTTATCAGCCGTTGAAATCTTGTTATCAAATGTGGAATAAATCTCATTACTTCCCACGTAATTTCCTGAAAATTATTTTAGGGCCTACTTTCAAATTCAATGAAGATTTTTTTCTAAATTTCAAAAATGCGTTCATCTTCGTCGATCACAAGTCGTTCAACTGTTGGCATTTCTTATTATGTGGAGTTTCATAGAAACCTTCATTGAAATATTTTATAAAACTTTATGACGATGGAATTTGCTTACGAAAGTCTTTCAAATGAGTCGAGTTTCATTAACTCTGGTTCGCAAAAAGAATGTGACTTTTCATCGTTGTTGGACACTATGGTGTGCCTTCCCTAGGTTGAAACGAGAATTAATTTTAACGTCATTGTTTGGGTTCCGATGTACTTATTTTCATGATGAAATTCCTTCTTTCGAGCTCATCTATGCTTAGTTTTTATCCGGTTTATTACTTGGCAGTTAACGTTGCTTCTTTGGTCTTCCTGCTGTGGAATTTTTGGAGAACATTTTACGCAGAAACAGTTGAAGTGCTCAACTAGGGATTTATAGCGAGGAAATCTGTGTTTAGCTAAGAGTACTTCATTCGGTAGTATTCTAAGCTCCCCCATATGAGGAAAATCCTCGGTAAACATTAAAAATCTGTCTTTTGCTCGAAAGACAAAATTGTAATTGAAAAGTTGCGAAAATTTCGCTGGATCAAACACTCGCAATCAAAATTGACTGCCAAGATGATATTGTTTCTTTTCTTAAGCTTACAACTTGTTATATTTTCCTACAACACAATTCTTTTATTGCTGATGTCATCTTAATTTTAATACATTATTTTACACAGCTCGTTGGAGAGCCTGTGTGATGTAGGCTACTCTTTCGATAGAGCTAATCTACTTCAGTTTGGGTTTCTTGATTGCTAGTCTATCTTTATTGAATATCGAATAAGATTAAATTATAGCCGAACGGAACACTAACTTGTTATTTATAAGCTGTTTTTGTTTCTTTTGCAAATCCATGTTTCTTGAGTACATTTGCATGCACGTTGTAATTGCAAAACTACCAACGACCGTTGATATTGCAATTTTGCTTCTTCATTGCATTAATTTGGTTCACAAAGATGGTGAGCAGTTTGGCTGTACATATACTACAGAATATACCTTACTCGGTTTCTCCACAACACACATCATGGGAAAGTGAGCTTTTCCTAACAGATCATGTGCTGGCAGCGATTACATGTTGGTTAAAATTTGGGAAGCTAAATAAATTACATTTTTAGGTTAGCTACACCTAAGTTAAACACACGTTTTCAAACCTGGATAAATACACTATTTGTATCTGTTCATGCTGTTGTGCTTATTTTTATTATCGCTGCACATGCATGTTCCATTGCTTTTCGCAAGTCCATTATTGTCACATCCTGATATGATTATTAGATTATGCTGCATATCCACTTTGTGTCTGTAAACCCTTTCGCTGTTTGTCAATCGCGTCTTTGGCAACGCACATTGCTTCAAGTGCTATCGCACCACTAATCAGATTCAGAAGTGATTAATCTGATTTCATGTCAGTGGAAATGGCTGCAGGCTCGGTGCATTGCTGTTCTTGTCTTTTTAGGTTCAGTCATGGAATTGCATCAAATTTGATGCTCGCAATGTTATTGACTTTTAATTTTCTTGAGTTGGAACTATGCTTTCGGCGGTGTTCACCGTGTAAATTTGATGCTTCTTTAGTATAGTTATTCATGTGCACATGTTTCTCTTTTACAGGTAAGCTTCCATGTACATTAATTACTCATTGCAATCGTACGCAAGTGTATCGTGATCAAGGTAAGCGCACACTTGTTTATATGAATATCTGGCTTTTAATTTGAAAAATCGTGAGGTTAGTTAAGAGTCAACAGAATTATATACGTTATGTAAATGTGCTGTTGTAGTTGATCAATATTTTCTTTTGCGTTGGAACGGATTTGGATGAATGGGACGCGGCAACTTAATTAAAAAGGTACAAAAAATAGAATTTTTTTGAGTGGGATTCGGCATTAATACTCATTAATCCCAAATCGGTAAACGTAGTCGATATTACTCTGGAGATTAAGGGACTAATCAACGAATACGCAGGAAATTAGACATTCTCGTCAGAAAATCGTTAATGTTGATGCAGACCATGCAGGTATATATATTGTATATCACTGGTATTAGAAGCAGAACGCAGAATTCCACATGTATAAAAACTTTAATGATTGATTGTTGTATGAAATTGGTTTGTCGGTAAATGCTTGGAGTAAAGAAAGTTGGGCGCCATGAACAATAATCTAATAGCTGCTGTGACAATATGCGCGTGTACGAGCTTAGTACTTAATGTTATTCATTTAATTGCCTTTGGGCATGTTCATTTATTTAATTAATAGTGACATTAATTCGATGCCGTGAACGCAACAATGTATGTAATTGTTGTAATTGTTTCAGTTTGGCCTTTTAACTTCGTTTCTCAGTCATGGTGTCTACCGGTCGTGGAAATTTAGGTTATGGAAGTGAAAATAGTTTACAATTTTTGACTTTCTGATTGGAGTATTGTATTCTGGGGAATTCCGTTGTGCTAAACGACGTTTATCACAGCAAAAAAATCCTTCTTTGGTGAAAACTTTCTCTTTCCTTATTTTTTTTATCGGTGCATATCGTGCCATTGATTTATGGCATATTCATTTTGTCATATTGTTTACGTCAATAAGATGTTCTATTCAATAACATTTATTCTAGAGGATATAACGTGTTATGCTAGAAAGTCAGTTTCGAAGCTGTATGATATATCTACAGTGGGTATTTGATATGATTTCCAGAACTCGGCACGTTTTTTGCTGCCCAAAATTGTCTGGCTGGAGTACTGAAAATGCTTGCTCCTAAAATACATGTGTGTCCGCTACTCTTCAAGAAATCGAAAATCTGCTCCCTGCATGATCTCTTTTTAATGATGTAGCTTTGCATATTCAAAACATAAGTTTGCATCCAAGATTCTCAAAAGTTTATCGAGAATTTAAATTGGCGACTTTATAATCCTCTACTTTCCCTCTCGCTTGCTCACTCGCTCTCTGGAGATTCCCGAATTTGATTCCTGAAAATATGTAATATAAACATTTCCAACCATGCATGGCAGTAATTCTAATTGGGTTGTCAGCCCGGAAAATATGCATGTACGTTGCTCGGGAAATTTTTAAAAACCTGCCTATAAGTTGGATTTTAATTTCATCGTCGCTAAGACATCAGAGGCTTAAATGAAATGCTATTAATGATGTACTTATCGAAAAGTTAGGTGGGTGCATACTTCTGGAAATGTTGATTACACTTCATGATAATTTGCTCTAATTCCTTATTACTGCAAATCTACGTATTCAATGGAATTATCTGTGCAACCTTAAATGACACCAATATGCCTTAACGACTGATTATGTGTACGCGAAGGACGTTAGCTCCAAGTTTGAAAAAAGTTTGTGGAATGAACAAATTACATACAGTATGTGCTTCCACATTTTTCTTGTTTCAAAAGCATTTCCTGATATTTTACAAGACAGGGCACATTGTTTTTACAATGGCAATCTCTGATGAAATTGCTTCCATTCAAAATGCTCTGTATTTTCAATTTCGATCCTGAATTATGTCAATGTTTATCGTCTTGCGGTTATTTTAGATTCAAAAACAAATTTACTTATGAATTCAATGAATCTTAATAAATGTCAGTTCTGAAGAAACTATTGTTAGAGAATTAATATTTGTACACTATGACGCAAGCTTTTATTGCCCATTGCGCTGCTTCCAGACCCCATGACTTGTTCTTCGACATCAATCGTTTTTTCACATCATCTTTTATTCAAATATGACGTTATGTCTGGACGTTTTCAGCCCCACCCAATGTGGTGTAATTGTACTTCGATATTCTTCTGCTGTTTCATGTACTCGTGTCATACGTGAACATGCAGTGTACATGATATTCATCCTTGTGCAGTGCAATTTGCATAAGTCAACCTTTTCGTGTCACATTTTCTGTCATTGTGGACGGATGACATCGCTGACAAGAGGGTATTCTTGCGTTTTTTTCGTTTCTGAACACCATTCGGTTTTTTATGAGGTTCTGAAGGGGCCTGGGGATGCTGTTCAGATGGAAGCGTATCAAAATGATCCATCATCGTATCAGAATCCTCCTCATTGATATTCACTCCGGCCTGTGTTCATGACACCTTCTTCGTGCATTCGAGGTTTCTCATTTTCATACTTCGACTATATTTTAAGGTTAAGCGTGTGCACACGGCTGCCGATTTGGGTCGACTGGCGGCCTGAGCACACGTAAAAAATGCAAATTGCAGCGTGCAAACCATCAATCGATTTGAAATCTTGTAACTCGGGTTAACCGTTCAGCTAATATTGGAAATTGATACGGATGACAGATGGGATTATCGCACGAACACAGATGGTTTGAAGTTGTGTGCAGTCTTACTTCGTTGCAAAGCCTCATGCGATTTGCAGATGCGGTGCATCAAGGTTTTGGGAAGTAACCATTTGTAAAGTATTACATCTCTGGAAAAATTGAACACGATTCTCGGCATCCATCATTGCCAAGAGAACGAATTGCTGTATATGATGAAAATGGCTTTTCAATGCGGTTAATTGCGTTTAACATGGTAATATGAAACATTGGATACATCCGCATTGTGAATGGCAATTTAAGAACTGAAAGTACCAAATAGCGAGTTAGATAATTACATGTTGGTTCCTACACTCTAAACGGAAAAAGTACAAAAGTTGAACCTTAAGTGAACAAACGTTTTGAAACTATATACACACCCTATGGGTACATACAGTATGTTGATTGCACGTGTACCTTTGACATGTGTTCCTAGGGGTACATATGAGTCTACATTTGTACCCATTCATATCGTACCTTGAGGTACAAATATTTAAATCATTTCATCCCTTTGGGTACATATATGATAATCATTTGTACCTAATTTTCCACACTTTCAGATACATATGCCCATGGCAAATGAATATCCAAGGTGCATTTGCATTTATTTTTTCATTTCCTTTTCTTTTCTTATTTTTCAAAAAACCACGAGGGTACAGATGATGATCAAATGCATACATTCCATTGTGAAAGTCATTAGCGGACATGGATGTACATGTAGGTCATTTCTTAATGAAAAGGTACCCAAGTCCTATAATGGAGTGCAAATGTATATCTGTACCCCACAAAAACTGCATTTGTACTTTTATGGTTTACAGCGTAGTTAAACGAGATCATTGGTTATTGAATGTTATCCTACGTTGCAATTTGCTTGTGGAATCCAGAGATCATGCAGTCGCTTTGTTTTCCTGATGAAATGCTTTCGATCTAAAGGCGTCTCGAATTTCTGATTATTTACTTCCTTAGGGTATTCATTTGCTCTCGCATTATAATTACATTTGAATACTTTGCCTTGTTTTGGCGTTCTCAGCGGGCTTATCTAATCATTGCTATAAGATTCCTTCCTTATTGTGCGACGCGTCGTCCTCTATGTGGTGCTGAAAGAATATTAATTGGCATGGAAGAAAAATCATATCACATTAAGTCGATTAAATGAGCTGGGCTTCTTAGAAAGCAGCTCATGGATTTCGTTATTTCAAGCATTGCATTTAATTGATGTAATTATCTGTTAATATTTCGGCTTAGTCAAGTCGTTGTCCAACAAATTCTAGCGACGAAGTTCTTTGCATCCAGCTCGTTGGTGCTTTCAGGAGTTGATTCTTAGAAGGCCCATATGGTGAAAATGATGATAATTTTGCGAGGGTGAATGGAGTATGCGTTTGTGTATATCCACGTGAGTTGCAGATGGACTTACATTTGAAATTTCTGCTGTTAATTAAAGTCGGACGAATGTCATTTATCTTTCTAGCCTCAGCTCGTAAATTGAGCTGTTGCAACAACATAGCTTGATTTTCATGAGTGGGACTTAATTATAAATTGTGACTTGGTAAAGGGAAACTGCATGGCAGGAGGCATATTGTTTCCCAATTTTTCTGATCCATGGTTGTCTAATTTCAAGTTAGTTTTGCAAGGCCTTATGGGATTTGTTTTAATTAGCGCTTTGCATCATTGAGTTGCTGTTATTTAGTTTCCTCGAATATTTTTTTTGCCTGAAATTGCGATTTTCTCTATGGTATTTACTGGAAAAGGGCGCAATTGAGCAGATAACGTGTCTAATGAAAACAGTTTTTTTATTCAGTAGGCTTGCAAAAGGCGAAGCATGTAAGCTATTCAGACTAAGCGAAATAGAAGAAGCCTGACTAAACTTATTTACTTTGATCCGTCCTATCGAATCCAATTGACTTTTTTTTGTTTATAATTAAGTTATAGCGCAGAAAATTGCATTCCCAATTAACTGCACATTATGCAGTGTAATGATGCCGGTTGCTCGTGCACTGTTTAGATGACTAGTGAAATGTCTGTTATTTGAACGTATTGGAGAAATTAAGCGCATGGGTAAATAGCAGTTGCCGTCTCCCTAGTCAGAAAAATCAAGGGATAACGTTGATCCTTAGTTTATTCATTCAATCAATAACTTTTACACTGTGTAAGTTGAGAAAATAATGCATCGTTCCTTTTCTTAGAACTAGACGAATTTAGAAACTGTAGGTGATATCGAAAGAACAAAATGTCAACGGTATTTATGATTTAGTCAGGTTATGTTCTCGGCAGTTTTAATTTCTAGTTGACCTTTAGCCTTTAGTGCAGCTATACATGTGTAACTATTTATCATATAACATATTGGATGTAACTTCCTGTAGTTACGAATTTTTCTCCAGTTCCTAAATCTGGTATCTGCATCATTATGGGTAGTTTTTGTGTTATTCGTCCGAATCCAGTAGGTACAAATATTATACATGTAGATAATGCCAGATAATGTCAAGTTATCTGAAAGTAGCTATAGAGTAAATAGTATTTCTGTTGGTTAATCAAAACTCTTGTTTAGTTTGTTTTTTAAGCGTACAAGAAAATCAACAAAAGTATCTTATTATTATTATTATTATTATTGGAACTGCATGTCATTTAAAAAGAAAAATATGCTCGACGGTTTGTTGACAAAAAATACATGTTTCGGAGTTATTTGCTCACTGTTAACTAACTACACGTTGAACTCTGGTTATCTTTATATGAAATGTTTTTCATTTAAGCACTGTGCATTTGATGACAAAAGTTTGACTAGAGAGAATGTTTTCATGCATGGAGCCAACATGGGGTGAAACATTCTTCTAAAAGACATTTTCTTACCAGAACTCCAGAACAGTTGTTTCCGGTCTACTAATCCTGGCATAATATGACAAGCCTCAAACATTCAAAGTTGTGATATTATTATGGCCATAAAATGCCCGAAATGGTGCTCTTTATTTTACTTTATTAGGGAACTCTGTTATGTCGTTACACAAAATAAGGATATAATGTGTACTGTACTCGGGAAAAGTGCATACATTTTGACTGGTGCATGGTCAGCGAGTTCATTAGACTTTAGGACAGACCTGCAGAATTTATTTCGTCATCAATAGCTATTTTAGTCAGACTTGATGGGGTATTTTAAATTTTAATTCTGCAAATGCTTGCACATATGACATGTAGGCCAACTAGTTTGGGCTCCCGTGGTGCAGCCTGATTGTCGAGGTCGTAACGCCTTGCAACTCTTGCATATTCATAAACTAAGATTATTTTGATGTTGTCAAATTAAACTTGCCGTTTCTACTTCTCCGCATGCATGCCATATAAAGGCTTCGTCGTAAAAATTGCGAAAACTCAGAATATCTAGCTTCGTTTCAAATATGGCCTGCAATTACCATTTATCATTGGGTTTGAGTCAAAATGCCTGCAAGGGCGCCTGTGCAGCATTTTCTTTTTTTTTCATAGACGCGTAAAAATTTTGGGAAAACGGAAATTTAAAATAATGGCTGACGGAATCGTAATGCAATCTTTCGGGCGTATTTTTGCTCAAAATTTAATTATGTCTCATATTTTCGCATTCCAAAAAAATTGCATCGCGAACCAAGAATGACATACTTTTCACAAAAACGGATCTCTAAATTGAAAGTTTGAAAGTTTAATACAGAGATAGAAAGATTAATAATTCTCTATCGTTGAAATGAATAAAAATGTCGATATTTCAGAATTGGCTGTTGATTCTCAAGATGTTAGCAAAGTGGCACTAGATAACACTTCATGTATTTAGGCAGAAACTTACTTTCATTGTAATCGTAATGTACGTGTACATACCTTAACTACAGTACGTGCAGTAGTTGAGGTAT
Organism: Cylindroiulus punctatus; assembly: GCA_034695085.1. Lineage (NCBI taxonomy): Eukaryota > Metazoa > Arthropoda > Diplopoda > Julida > Julidae > Cylindroiulus > Cylindroiulus punctatus. The sequence goes on from JAQFYZ010001029.1 coordinate 15,645, forward strand.
ACTCCATTATTATCCTCATACGTGTAAATGCTACTATATGATGTTTATACATTGATGAAATGGTTTGGAAACTTCTTTCTAGCATTCAGTATTTTAAAATACATCTTAAATTGTTTGCTTTATTGTATTGTGCATATACATCATTTATTTTTAAATTCATGTACATGAATTAATTTGGAGTATGTCACTCCTATTGAGGCTGGTCACTTTAAATGTCATAGAATATTTGAGGCGTTTGCGAAAATACATAAAAATAGTGCTGTGAGGTTAGCTTTGCGTGCCACTTTCAGTGTTATTTCATCCTAGGTTACAAGTATCTTTTCATTGGAAGTGTTCATTGTCTCTAGGGTTTTCATGGCTTTTTAAGCCAGCCATTATGATGGATGTGTAAAAACCGAAAAAGGGGATTATAAAAATGATCACATAAGCCATAGGACTTTAAAGTTGTGAACTTTTTCCCTTCCCATCCAACACCGTATGTCCCGTTGCATTACTTTTTCCATCATCCAATATTTCATTATTTGAAAGATTTATAGTGTGTGTATCCTCGCTGACGTTGTAGTGCGCGGAATTCTTCGTGGTGTGCACATACTGCATAGGTCCATGTTAGGCTACATGTTAGCCCTCCATGAGATATAGACACGAAATGGAATTTTTTGTTAAAAGGAAAGGAGTAGAAATCCAATGGAATTTTTCTCTGATCTTGTTTGATATCTATCTGAGCAGTGCATCCAGAGCTTGTGGATGTTTTGCGATATTGTCAAATACGCTAGACTGTTGACGTCCTTTCTAGCCTGATAGCTCATAAATTGGCAGTTTCCTTTATTTATGTGATAAATCGGCGGTTTGACTTTTAGACAACTGCATTAAATTTTCATTAGATTGGCTTTTATCTGCAAGAGCCATATGTTGGAGTTTCTAATTTCTTTTCGGCACACTTCTGTTCTCTCGCATGGGTTGCTTAAAAACTCGATAAATTGCCCTGTTTATAGCTGGCAGCATCTTATATGCATCAAATACACGATTTCCACCAATTTCCTCGTTTATAAGAATCTTCGTCAGTTTGCTCTCGGATTGAGATTGATGACTTTCAAAATTAATATCACTCTGATCCAACTGGGACTAGAGCGGGCTGATGGAACGGTCTGACGAAAACTTATATTTTAAACCAATTACACGAATATACTTTTTTTTTCCGGGTGTTTGCTGATACCATGTTGGCGATTGTTTCACTATAAACTGGTTCTTTTTGGTCTACGAGAGGGCAATTTTCCATACTGCTATCATTCTGCATCACATACAGATAATGACGCCATTTTCGATTCAATGCAGTTCCACCTAATGGTCCTTATACACCAATGGACATTAGAACCCCATTTTCCAAAATTTGGTTTTTGTAACTTTTAAGTTTTTTTTTTCAATTCTAATGGGGAAACACTATAGGCTTTCATCATCATTCTGAATGTTTGATGGCACAAAGCAATTTTAGAGTAGATAGGATTTTTTATGGAAATAAAAAGTTCTCGAAAACAACCAGGAATAGCTTGACCCTTAGTGGCCCTAGCATAAAGTAAGTCTGCATAGTCCTTAAGGTAGAGAAAGCTCAGCGCTCTTGATATTTGGTTTGGTTTTGAACAATACCCTTATGTAAAGCTTGGTGAAATTTCGCCTGCAGGATATGTGCGTAGTCGTTTTTTTGTTGTTATTTGAAACCTCGATCTTCCATTTCGGAACTATGTTTCATATCAACTAGCTTGCTTCAACTTGTTGAACTTGTATTAGTAGAAGACATCATGTTTACCCGGGAAGCTACGGGGCACATTGGTTTGGGAAATGACAAAAACGATTTAATTTCATTGTATTTTGCAACGAAATGGATTCATATATAGCTAAAGACATCTTTTTCCAGTACAGTTTTTTTTCCGAAAAAGCGCTTAGTTTTATCTGTGTTTATGATGATGAATGATGCATCAGTTTTCACGCATATACAAAAAAGAAATATGTTGATTCGTTGAAAGCCAGCCTTCACATGTACATGTACAGTGTATGTGCATTCTCTGGCTGGATCCTAAATGGGCCTAAAATGAAAATGTATTACTTCGTGAATGGTTTTAAAACGGCGTCGGGTTGTACCATGTGGTGCTGTTTTTATTCATCGAGACCATACCTAACTAAATGCATTCGGTTGCACTTGCCTAGACACTGATTAATGACGCAGAAATATATTGCGCCTGCATTCCTTATCAACGCTCATTTCTCACACTCAAATTTGTACTTGACGCGATTTGTCATTAAATTTCATTGCATAACTCGTACCGTAGGGCACGTTAACTCAGCTTTAAAAATTCATTAATTTCAACGGTGGAGGCGCGTCCTAGAAAATATAATGTATACTGGATGCAACGTTAATTACCGCAACTTGTCTCGTTGTTGCATCGATTCACAAATGGGACAACTATTTAATATGGGGTTGTGCACCGCCCGCCTGTGTAATTTATATCGCTGGGTCCCACGTTTGCTGTGAAACTAAGTGTAATTCGTATTCGTGTTTTATTAAATGCCAACGTAACGTCTTTCAAGCGTAATTGCAGAAAGGTTTCATAAACGAAAGATTTGGATGCGGTTTTGGTAGCTCGCACTTCCTAGATTTCTCGTTCATTTTGTCTTGACAGATTCAGATTTGTGAAAAGAATGTCCTATGTAACCAAGGAATACTAGAGGGTTATGAGAATGTCATCATTGATTCGTAAAAATCACCTCGTACTCCAATTTTCTTGAATTTCAAATTGAAAATCTACTGTTCCTTTTCATAGCACAGTGTTTACACGCAAGCATTAACTCCCGTTAATTAATGCTCTCTAACAACAAGTCTGGCCATGGTAACGACGTTTCAAAATTCCTTGATTATTCTGCTTCATAAATAGGCAACATGGACATTGAGGGTGTGGCCTAAGGCTGCTTAAAAACATTTAAAAATACAGTGCTTTATACAAAAATGCACTAAAAGGGTAAAAATAATTAGAGCCTATACTTTAAAGTCAAAAATGATCTGTTGAAACTAGGACTAAAAGCATGGTGCGCTCATCGTAAATACAGTATGGTACCAGGTCATTGCTTGTTTATGGCTATCAATATACATGCAATTTCACAGGTAGCTGACATCTTTACATTGCCATCTATCATCACAATTAAATGCTCATTGCTGATATTGTGGAATTAATTGTTACTGCTGTGAGCGCACCATGCTTTTAGTCCTTGCATTCAACACATTATTTTTGACTATTGACTATTGACTTTTAAACCGAATTATTTACCCAAACCTCCTATTTTGGACGGTTGAATTCCGATGTCCAAGTGGGTGACATTCGGATCGCCACACTTGAATGTCAGAATGGTTATGCTAATATAAACATGGTAAAAAAAATACGACGTTCGATTTCATTGCCGAAGTCAATTGATTTTGAAACGCATATTTAAGTCTCACAGCGAGTGCATACATATTGAAAAAAAAAACATAATATGAATAAGACATGAATTTTACTCCAGGCCAAGCATTTTATACAAGAAAACATATTATACGTCACTTTCACATGACTGGCGATGCATTTTTTTTGTTGGAAAAGCACCTGAAGCTAGTTTCTGAACGTTTTCTTATCCGATTATTCAATAATTCAAGTTGGAACTCGCTGAACAACGTTACCTCATCATTATTAAGCTTGGGCCCTTTCGAGTTTTCTGGGTGGGTTGGAAATCTCGCTGGAGTGTTTATATGGGATAGTATTCGCTACTTTGCATGATCCTTGCCTTTTGACAGATGCAGATGTCTGCATTTAAATTCGACGAACATGTTGCTTCTAAACGACATTTTGTTGCTTCGGGTGATCTAATGGTACTTGCATTTCTGAAACGCAATAGTTGACTTATAGCATGACACGCAGTTTAGTGATTCATATCCAGGTTGGTTAAAATTTATGAAAAAATGTTACCTTTTTGAGTTTGTTGCCCATCTCGAGCCATATTTCGTTGGAGACTGCTGCATAATTTCAACTGAGATTTCGTGAGTACTTGCATATCAGGAGCGGCACATGCTTCGTAATCCACGTAATCTCAATAGGTGCATGTGTGCATGCAGGGCATTTAATTTCCCATTTTAATCTCGCCTGATTAATGTGAGCGCAAAGAAAGGCAAATCTGTTTTTGATATCACGTCCCCGGGACATTGAATAATTCGCTGATATGCTTATGAACAATTTAAATTTTAATTGGCTCGTTTTTATCGCGTACATCGTGAATTAACAATTACATATTATCCTATTGAGTGTCTTTTACAAATTTGTTTACTTTCGTTCATAATAACGTTATAAATTTTCCCAGAACAGTTCGTATTGAATTCTTAGATCATTCTCAGAAAAGAATGGAACGTGTCTTCCAAGAATTTGTTTATTACTTATTTTGTGATGCTCCATGGCATTGTCCATGGCATCGTTTGCTCTTGAACCTGGCAAGATTCACCTTTATTTTTATATGGACCTATTTCGCCTCTAGTCACTTCATTTTTGAACTAATTGGGTACTTGCACCGTTACATGTCTAGTGTATTTTGCCATGGTTTCGTGAGTAATTACGTATCTTATTGATCTAAAAAATGTGAAAGATAAAAGGTGGAAAATGATGACTAAATATAAATAGTTGAACATTGAATTTTCCCCTTAAATTCTAAGAATTTACCCGCATTCTTTTGAAATATGCATTGATTGGCTTCATTGGTGAAAATAAATACCTCCTTTCGCATATACCGTATGGTTTCTTAGTTCACAAAGTTTAGCAAAAAACATTGAGTTAGCTTTCTTTATTAAGAATTTGAGGAAATGCACTTAGTGGGCTTTTTTGAACACAGTATAGCACGGTATGAAACGGATCAGTTTTGCTCATTTGAAAGGGTGGTAACTTTACTTACATAGTATGATATAAGTGAACCAAGTTACCATTATTCCGAGTAGTTCTGTACTCAGAATATATGAATAAACCACTTAGCTATGCAGCATTGAATACAAACATGTTTATCTTAGAAAATTTGAATTGCATTTCCCCACCAACGTGATAATTGAGTTTACTGAATTTAAATTGAGTTTACTGAATTTAAATTGAGTTTTTCGTGTAAATTGAAGAATTTTTAAACCACATACTGAATTTACATTCCTCGCTACTCCTCGCGTTTTTTGACTTGGGCACAGTCTCGTCGCTAATTGCATTGCCCAGGGGCTTTGATCTCTCAGCGCTTTCTTATATTGATTCAAGACGTTCAACTTCAATTTGTAAAGATTACTTCACGTGCCGCTATTATGGACTCCAGCCTCAGCTAACGCTAACATAATGCAGCTCTAAAAGAGTTTCTCTATGTTATTTTACTGTTAACCGAATCTATCCGATGCGGCAAATTAAATGTTTTCTTGAAGGTATTAAAGTTAAACCACGTTGATTTGAACACACCCCAAAACAATGATGATGATGTCGCCTATACCGTTTGATGAGTGCTGCATTCTATGAGATATTTTTTAAAAGGCTTTCGCAATGCTGTCAAATTTGGCATATGTGTAGAATTATGGGTGCCACCAAAAGGATTATTTGAAAAACTTCTATTATTTTCCATTACTGCGAATTTGATTGTTTCACATTGAGCTGCAGTTTGCTGCAATCAATGTCAAGCATCAACTTTTTATTTCGTTGCAAATTGTACAAGCCCAAATGTTAGCTAGGTCGTATTCTTGTTGAAGGAAGGTTTGTTTATTTCAAGAAAATTTGTTTGTAAATAGCTTTCAGCCTGGTTGCCTCATTCTCATCAGAAATGTTCAAACCACTCATACCCTGGATTAAGTGGCTGACTTGACCATGTCGGTTTATACGTATACTTCTTATATTAATGGTTGCCCAAGGTTCCCTGAAATTGCTTGTCAAGCTCTGTCGACTTTTGAGAGCTCACCTTTGGATACGAGCATGCTAATCCCTTCGATGCTCTCGTCTTTTGATAAAGCACTAAAACCTCCCACTTGTTTTCATCAAATTTGGCTCGAATTAATGACTGGAGGGCAAATGACATGAACTAAGGGGACAGCCTCGTTCGCTTAATTGCTTCCTGCTTGTTGCAAAGCGATGCTAATCAATACTTAATTTCGAGGATTTGCATGTTGCATCGAGGCACTATTAAGTACACGTTATTAAACGGACTTGTTTACTACTGTTGCCTCGAGAATGTGTATTTTGCTGCGTAATGACTGCGTTCAATGTAAGCGCCTATTGATGATTCATGTTGCAGTTGTAAATTAATTGCCTATATGAGCATTGCAGGTCAGGTCATGTTCAACCGTTTTATTTTAGTCAAATTTATTCGGAATGAGTTGTTTACTTCCTGACTTGAACGTGTCAACTCGCCCAATACTGTATATGTATTGAAAGTTAAATTTACCCATCTGCTTGCAGTGCATGCACTTAAAGCTGAAATCGATTTGGTATTATCCTAAATCATTTTATTTAAAGATATGAAAAGATTATTCTAATTGAGCTTAACTTTATAATCGCCCAGTATGCATATGCAGTATTATTTTCCTGTGTGATTTGTATGTTGAAGCCACGTGGCTATTTATTCATCATCAAGGTTAGCTGAAGTCTAATACTTGGACGTATTTTTAGTTACTGCTAATGGTCTCTTGAAGCTTTTGTCTCGTCACTGCTGCAGCTATGGTGAATTTTAAATCCAGGTCTGATTTCTTTCCTGAATACTTAAGTCCCATCATTTTGGGATCCTCATGCATGGTAATAACAGGAAAGATTTTTTAATGAGTTTTAAGATGGCCAATGAAGATCCCCAATAATGCTTGATTGGCTGGAAGCAACTCGTACTGTCCAAAGTCCTGGGATAAAAGTTTTAATTGGGTTGACTTTAATTAAGTTGGTCCTCCATGGGCAGTCTTCCTCTTGGTTCGCTCATCCAATTTATTAATATGTATTGACAACGAAATCCACTTAAGATTTTGTGGGAGAGGTAATTCGAAAGTTTGGTCTTCGTTTTCAGTGCACGCATTATTTGCAGACCGAATTAATGGTTAGTTCATTCAAATCTCCCTAGCGTTGTTCTTTCGTCCAATTTAAGCCGAACCATTTTGGAATAAATGAGCCCGAGGGTATTGTTAAATGCCTCGAAACTAAATGCGCTATCCCATTAGAAAACCCCTTTCGCCTGTTTTATATATTAAATATGCATCCTATTTCTTGGTGAATCCTTTTATCTCTTCTGCCTTGATGCATTTCGCGTGCTTTTAATTCATTTTTCTTCTTAATAAGTTTTGATGGAGCCCTCTAGAAGACGTCTTACCATTGTGGATGTACATGTACATTGCATGTATACCCGCAACGGTATATCTAGATAAATCAAGAAAAATTCTTGTTATTTTCATCTATTAAAGCAGTTGTCATAGTCTTCCTTCTGCTCTCCATTATGCGTGTCAGGAAATGGATTTTGTTTGCATTGCCGAATGATGCGATGTATAATTAACTTAAAGATAATTATATCATGTGAACGTGGGGTTTTGCAGCAGCCTATGGATTTTTGTCTTTTAATATGCCTGCAGTGCGGAAATCGGAATTATGCACGTTCTAAAGACTATCCCGTAAGACTTTCATTGTGAAACTTTTTTCCGTGCATGATATTAAATCCAAACCGTAATTAATTATCTAACTTGGTTTCGAGATGTAATTTTATTAGCGATGCGAATGCGGGATGCGTCTGTCAAATCTTTAACAGCAATAATCGCTCCAGCGATCATGCATCATTGCTATAAAAAGATGATTTATCTACGTATATCATCGACATAGTGTCATTTGATGTAACAATAAGTCTAGCCGAATTACCAGGCTTTCGAAATAAAGACAGTATATAGCTTAGCATAAGATATGTCCTTAATACGTTATATATATGTTGCTTCAGTCAAAGATAATTAATGAGAGGTAGTTAATGTAAGAATGCAGATCTCTGTTGGCAATTAATAATTGCGTTCCTTGCACTCCCATGGCCAGATTAGCCTAAAAACTGCACTGTACTTCTTGTTGAACATTTTTTCCGGGGTACCATATATTGTAACTCTTGGATGTAATTGAAAGATTGATCTTAAGGATATAACGTCAGTATCAATCACTATGGATATTGTATGATAGCCTCCATTGTTCGGCGTGGGACATAATAAATTGCCTCACGCATGATGCCAGCTGTTCCTATCAGGTTAACATCTACCATTCCAACTTCTTACAGAATTCTGACCTATAAAAAGTTCTTCACTTTTTTAATTTCCTGCTTTTCAAGTTCGGTGATGCTAAATGATTTAGATTCTGCATTTGCAGTAAGGATGTTCTTGCCATTCCTATATTTTTTCTCATATGGAATACCTTAAGCAAGTAGATAAAGTACATGCATAGTCATGCACTTAAAATTTAATGCCCAATTTCATGCATGAATTAACCAGTCGTCTTGTACCTCAATGACTCAAACTGCAGTCCAATATACCGCGTGACGTAGAGGAATTTTAATTACGAACCGACACTAAATTGATCTGACACTTGTATTAATTAGGTGCCAAACGTAGCTAATTGGTCGAATTTGCCCAATTACCTTATGAGCTAATTAAGGTAAAATGAATTCGTTCCCTCTTATTGAGACACTTGAAAACAGCGCATTTAATCAAAAGCTGGGAAATGGCGAACTTTAAACTTGTGTAGGAAGATATAGGAAAGAAAAAACGGCTTGAAAATACGTGTAAATGCCATTGCCAAGGCCTAATATTGCATAGAATCATCGGTGAATATCAGGGAAATCGATTCTTAAATGCAGTCATCTTTAATTTAAATAATTTTTTTCAATGCATAATTTATGTTGAGCATGTGTGTAAACACGAACGGCCTACATATTTTAAACGGTATTGAATAATTTTTAAAGTCAGGGAAAGTCGTGTAATTTAGAATAAAATAAATCCGCAACACCCTGTGCATCGCGGGGCTTTGAGAATTCAACTTCTATTGGGAGTGTGCAGTCAGCCACTTTCATGGCCGCGAGAGTAGGATAAAAGCCTCAAATGCAATGGGAAGTTTTTCGTTTTCCCCAAATTAGCTCGGAAATGCAGGCTAATTATTATTTTAACGGTTTTGACTAGCACTATGGTACCCAATAATACTCTTTGTTGGTATTTAAAGCATTCCGTATTTATTTTTGGGGCACGAGCCTGATTTTATCGAACTTCGCCATGTTATTTGTAAGTATCCTACTCTCATGGGAGCTTACTCGACTGCCACTAGATGGCGACACTTTCGCTGCACACTCCCAATAACAGCGAAATTTTAAGCATATTCGTTGGATTTGATATTTCAAAAAAATGAAACCCCTTTGGTATCGATTTTATAGATGCGCTGTGAGCTCCTAATGGCGAATTTCCTTTCCTCTTCATAATTAGGAAATCAACTTAATGCCGAGCATCTAAGCTGGCTATCTGACACCGTTGCTTTCACAGCGTGTCATGCTAGATTGCCTACCCACAGGATTATCGACGATAGCTGTCATAATGCATCCTTTTATTAAGTTCACGTCTCTGTTGCATGAATTATAAGCCGTTATTAACGTGTCGAAGTTAATGCGCCTTTCCGCCGAGACGACTTTTCATTCCCATTTTTATCCGTGAGAGTAGACTTCTTCTTTCTAGCGAAAACTTCATTATGCTTGGCTTACTAAATATCCCCTGGAAGATTAGACTTAGTGTTTCTGTACAGTGGATCGATACAAAAATGTGGCGCTCGGTTTTTGCCCTTTGCTTATCGTACGCAGTGTATCCTCGTGATTAGCCATTAGCATTTTCCACGCACTTATTATTTTAAGGTTAATTAAATTAAGTAGACGTCAGTGCGACAAATCAAATGAGGGGCGCCTACACTACTGTATCTACTTCTGCATTGTTTTCTAAGGACTTAGATGCGCTCCATGAGAGGTGTTTTGGTGCTGTCGAAATAATGAACCATGAATGTTCACTTGACGTTTAAAGGGTTTTTCTGAAAAAAAAACGTATTTTTTAAAATTCAGTTCTTGTAAATCCATCAAAGGAAAATAGTGATATTTGACATGCTGTACGAATAGACTGGCATGGGCAACAATCAAGATAATTTGCTTCACTGCTAACTTAACTTCGTTTGAACAAACGTTTTTATCAAGCCACAAGTTGTTTAGCCGTATATTAAGAGTTTATGATACCTTAATCAAATCATGCGTGAATGCTTTCTTGGCAGTAGTTCTCAATATCCACTTTTTCATAAGCTAATTTGTAATTTCAACTCTTTAAAGTGTAGAAAATACATATAAAAATTGTTCGTCATGTTGGCCCCATGAGCGGGCAAGTTTGCAGTGATTGCCTGCCATTTAGGGACAGAGCAATCAAATAGGGAGCTTCATTTAAGGTCATATAAAACTTGCATGTAAATATAGACTGCGTTTACGTGCAAACGTTTCGTTACTTGGCATCACTTACTTGACAAACCTAACTAAAAATCTGCATATAAAGGTATAGTCATAGTGATGTTTGCTGGATTAAACTTAGCACTTTTCTTGCTTCTTTCGTGTGATTGCACTGACAATGATGAAATATCATTTTAAATATAAATGGCGACTTTTAACATCGCATTAGAGTAGGTGAAAACCATTCTGCTTTCGCTTGGATTTTTTTCTTCCTATCTGATGTCATTTTGTGCAATATTTCACAATGATGAATTTGCCAAGGTTAATGCAGTGCCGTCCTAAGTGATTTTATTCAAAGTACCTCGCCCGTGATTCCTCTGGAAGCAGTTGGCATCAGCATTTCAGACATCCTGACGTTATTTATTTTCAAAAGCAGAAATGTTATCACTTGTTTGTCGCACACGTTGCATTCAACGCCATTGTTTTAATTTGAGATTGCTCAGTGGACATCCCGGATATGGGCTGGAGAACTTCCAGCTGCTTAATTCTTGTAATAATCGTTGAATATAAAGCATCGATGCGCAACGGAAAACATGTCATATTTTCGCGGAATAAATAGATGAGTTTACTTTATGTGCATTGTATCAGAATGCGTTGCCTGCAATTGGTTTAAGTTTTTCTTGATGGAGTCTTATTGTCCCGTTCAGCCAATTTTTGAATATGGGACGCTGAAAATTCGATTTAGGGTCCATATTTTTCTTTTTTGTGAGCCTTTTCACGCCTCTTTAGTTTCGTTGAATGCGTTGTTTTGCACACTGTGAGTAAAAACGCATTGTTATCTGGCCCGCATTCCATATTATTTCGAAAAGGAAATTAGGGCAAATAAAAGAAAGTGTATTTGGGCGTATCTGCTTACATTGGTTGCTTATTGAAAAACCTGAAGAATGTTTTTGCGGCTTGGTAGCGTTCCTATCAAGTCCTCTTTGTTAAGATAGTGTTGAATTGATAAGCTGCTTACGATGTTTTTTATTTGGTCATCATTGTGGTGATGCCATTCGTCGAGAAAATATGCGCTGGTTGGAGAATTAAAGTTTTCCTTTTAACCGGAAAACATTCAATCGATTAGTCATTATATTCCACTAGATGAAATATCACATACAGTGTACATTAGGCCTGTTGCCTTCTGGGATGTGAGAACTTCCGGGCAAGTTTTGTAAGGCCGACTTGGCCTAAACATAATGTTAAACTTTGCATGTAAACTAAGCCTGTTTCTCCAAATGAAGTATTTCGATCGAGCATTTATGCCCGCATCACGAATAGTACACATACTATGCTATTACTTTAAGACAAGTGTTACCGATATAATTTCTCATGGTAGATGTTTAGTAGTAAATATTTCTTTTTATTAAACCTTCCTTTCACGGTCGCATATTCTCATACAATTAACTCCCCGCAAGGTCCATGGGCCAGAGTGCTTGAACCAGTAATGGAAGATGCAAACAGCATTGGAAATAGCAATAAATGATTTAAATATAATGATAAATTCAAAGCAACCATAAATTCAAAGTTATAAAATACAAGAAATGACAAGCTTTGCAGTACATCTTGCTAAAGGTGATGTAATTAAAAATTTGGTTATTTTCTGGTGATCATAAAGTTCTACAATAACAAAATGTGTGAAATACAAATTAACCAGTTCTTCTACCTTTTTCAAAACATGTTCCTTGTAACTCCATCAGTTTATGTTTTAATTCATGTTTGTAATGATGTTCACCCTGTACGCATTGCAAGGGAACCAACAGCTTGGTTTCTTTTAAACCTATTGTACAATCACAGTAGCCTACGAATGACAGGTTATTTTCAAACGAACAAAGGTCAAGAAGGTTTCTACCGAATTTAAATTGGACTTTTGTTTTAAAGCCTGTACTGCTGCTCTTGCTCTTGCGTTGTCATCTTCAATGATAACGTCAAGCCCGTCGAATCAAATTGATTCTGTAAGATCCTTAGATGGTAAGTGGCGGACTCGGGATGCAATAAAGGACGTCCATTTGGCCATTTTTAGAGACGTTGGTGTTTGTTGCAGTGCTGTACACTTTTCGTTATACCTCTTGGAAGGGATTTTATAGTTCAGATGCTGTGTCCCGCGGCTGGTACGAAGGAAATTGTATTGCATTTCTACCTGTTTACGTGTGCCTATATACCGTGGCTATTCTTACTGATTGACTGCAAATGGAAACCACTACAAAATTTCTTTTCTTGACTGCCACAGTTTATTATTGTCTACTTGATAGCTCGTCTTCCTCGTTGTTCGTGTAGTAACCGTGCTGTGTGTGCGATTTCTACCCAAGCTTGTTTGGATTTGCCGAGCAAACTATGAAGAATAGGCGAGAAATTAGTCGCCATCTAAGAAGGTTAAGCTTGGCAGCAATTTTGGTGATTCATGGCCTGGAAGTCTGTTTCCCATTTCTATCAAATGAATCAAGCCGAATGATTGTTTAAGGCAGTGTTTCCCAACGGGGGCGGTACCGCCCCCCTGGGGGCGTTGAAGAGACCTAAGGGGGCGTTATTGGTCCAAGGA
>JAQFYZ010001030.1:0-28696 GCA_034695085.1 Cylindroiulus punctatus
GGAGAAAGCTATCAATAAGCGGAATCCCTCTGACTGGCTGTCAGAATTTGTCATTTCTCGTTGAGCCGACTATAGTTGCATCTAAAATCCTACCAACACAGCTATAGCACGAACTTTCCTGAGTTTTCCCGGGTCATATTCTTAATTTTCCAGGTCACAACATATTTTTAATGATTAATTAGCATGCATGGCTTAATGCATAGCATTAGTTGCCAAATACATTTTCGTTTATGGGAAAAAGTGTTAAGTTAAAACAAAACGAGCTGGAAGGCAACTAATAATCCATCGAAGAGCCAAGATATCGTATTCAATGTAAAAAAAATGGCAAATTTATGCCAAGTCAAGTTCAACGATTAACCTTATTAAAAGTAATTTTAAGCAATCGTCCCAGCATCTTTTGAATTTCGTTTGGTCTTTCATCGAGAATGCATCATGCCAATATCATGAACCAAATAATTGTACATAAAATAAAAACAGGGTTGCCACTGATTTTTCAAAACTGTCTTGCCTAACTTTGCCTGACTTTTAGCAGCATAATCACAAATTTTGCCTGACTGAACCAACATTTTTGCCTGACTTCGCCTGACCTAAAAGTTAATCTTTTGTAACTCGATTACCCGGAGATCTGAAAACAACTGCTTTAATACAAAACAATAAAATAAAACCAAACTTTTACAACGAAAATTTTTCACATTGTAGTTTCTGAATTTTTTCTTCAATAGCTGCTTCTTCTAAATCAGCAAGCTTTCTTGCACCTTTTCTTGCACATTAGAACCTCTTAAAATTATTTCACACTTTCTCAATTTTGCCTGACTTTTCCTGACTTCAGCTCAATTTTGCCTGACTTTTCCAGATTTCAGCCCATTTTGCCTGACTATTTTTCATTTGCCTGACTTTGCAGGTCAGTGGCAACCCAAAAACGTTAGTCTTTAGCTTTATGATCGGAAGGGTGGATGGTTTATTCAGTGTATCATTTGAATCGAAATCTTGAGTTACAAGATTTTCATCAATTGCACACTAATCGACGTTTGGTGCAAGCCCAGGCCACCCATGTCAGGAACCACTGCGTGGATTAAAAATACATTTGCAGGAACCCATCTGGGGGCAGGATATTTATACTGCATTAGGATTCGTGGCCGACCTACATAGGTCGCCCCAGGAGGTCCTCCCCAAAGAGTGACCCCGCGCCACGTGGGTTGGAAACACTTGTTTTGCTTCGTCATTTCACAATACCGGTAATTTATTAGAAAATCATACACTCTGATGGTGCGCTGCTGTCTGTCCCAATTCATCATATTAAGCTCGTCAGCCATCGCGTGTTTATGCATAATGGATGTAGCAATGTTGATTCGGTCATGTGATATACAGGCACCTTGGCCGGCCATAGCGCACCCTGTTGTCAGATGGGAGTGGACAAAGTCCACTACAGATTACGCCAGAGATAGCATCATAAATCCTGGACACGTCAAACACAGCTGGTGCAGCTTCGCATAGGCGATCCCCCTACCCCTGATCACAGTCTCGGACACTGTCAGTATCACTTTTTTCTGACTTTCATAGTATACCAACTGACCACTTGTACTGCGTAAACACACGTGCTGGACCGTGTGGCAAGATTGATTCAGACAACCTGTAGACCGCTGACGGACAAACGAGCATTGAAAATTATGAAAGTCACGTTCTGGCATCTCCAGGCATCAAATGTCCATATAAATGTGACAGATGTCTCAAGATTCTCGAAAGTGTGATCGATGCCCAATTTCTCATTATATCTGTGGCGGAGCAGGGCATAGTACGAAGTACTGTCCCCAAAAGTTTATCCAAATTTCTATATGGCTATGCAAAGCGTACAGTAATCCAGAGAGTAATATAGTATGTCCAGATATGTCCAGTTTTTCATGTTGGCCATTAACACCACATGTAATGCAGACGACATACATGTACATGTATGCCTAGAATTTTTTACTTCAACATGTAGTTGGTTGAACCTTAATTGCTTAAGAAATGAAATTGATTTATTAAAGTTATTGACAGTATTCATACAACCTTTAAAACAAAGAGCCCTGCACGGTTGTTACATTTTTTAGGAACGCAAATAACGAAACAATAAAATCTGTTATGCACCTCGCATATTTCTACGAGCTTTGTTTTCGCGAGACAGTTTTCTGTCAGGTTTCCTGCCAATTAGCTTCACTGTCTTTACCTCCTCCTGTCTTTAATCGCTTTCACCGGAAAAAGCAGGCAAGTTTTTTGATTTACAATTTGCATAAACGTCAAAGCCGTAATCAGTTTCAAGAGACGAAAACAATGTGTATTTTATGGGGATTACAGGAATTGCTAATAGCGATGCATGATGCCACAATCAATTCTTGGAAAATAATTTGAAGGAACCGGTTTGGAGAAACTATACGAGCTCCATAATACGTGTGAATATAACGTCCGAGACAAACCTTCAATGTTCAAGCTTATGTAAACGTATAGAAGTCGATCATTGTAAAGCAGTTTCTGAACTTAAAACAAAGTAAAACATCATTTGTATGTAAATTAGGAAACTACGCATTGCAGAATTACGTGACGAATAGGATCTAATGAGTATAATTCAACCGAGCTTATAGGAAAGGGGTGGCTGACCACCTGACAAAAATAAGGAGTTAGGGAAAATGCTGTAAGGTCATTGCAAAAATGCTTAAGTTATAAAAACTTGCAGTTTGTTAACTGGCACTCACTATATTTATATGGAAGCTTTAACTTTCAGCTTAGCACCTTGGGGGTGTGCCATATCTGAGTTTGCCAATGTACATGTAAATACATCTTCAGTGTCTTCTGATCTGGGGGTGCCTGATCTCTGGTTTTAGATTTACCACAAACACAGGAAACAGGAAGTACGAGCTCATCTCACGTCAAACCTGTTTGCAATACTTGGGAACAGACTTGTTTGGTTTGTGGTGCCTTACATGTTAATTAAACTACCTCGAGCAGATTCTCAAATAAAGTATAGGCATATAAATGCCATGTATAGCCTGTACTACTCTGTACAATATCAACTATTTCGCATAGCTCATGTATTGACCAAATATGGAATGCAATGTTTGTGGCTTTCAAAAACCTGATAAAGTCTACCAAATCCATTCTCAAGCAAATATTCCAAACTTCTGAAAGCACTTTAATATTTGTGGCTCAGTAGGAACATACAGTAGTTGTCCATCATCAGCATTTCTGATGATGTTTTTAATTTTTTTTTTGTATAGATTACAAAGACATACGGGCACCGACCTGTCTGCAGTTGACCCTCCTTGAGCATCTGTAAACGTCATCGAATTCAGTGGCGATCCACTTGAGGCATCGTCCCAGGTCTTCTGGATTGGTGGGATCGTTGAGGCCAATGGGCAAGGACACTGAATGAGCCCTGTTCCTGGGTCGAGCACCAGTTCCGTTTCCGTCCAAGTTCAGGCTATGGGCCTCTGGGATGAGATCAGGTAAGGGACCGGCCATGGCGAACATGCCAAGGGCCTCTTGTTCTCCATCCTCATAAAATGCATCATCGGCGTAGGAACCTTCCAGCGAAATGTTATCTGTGATAGAAAAGAATAACAGAAATCTACACATTACTATATAACCTAGAAATGAATGATCTTCCCTGGGTGTTCTAACCACTGAACCACTGAACATAAGCTTACGTTAGAATGCTATTTTGTCAAAATGAAATCAGCCTGCCATGGATAGGGAAATACGGCACAAATGGGTCAAAATATGGCTTATGGATGATGTATGGAAGTGGGATTTGGGCCTGCACCCCCCACCTCACCCCCCGGGTAGGCAAAGCGATCACCGGTTTTCCGCTAGACGGCGCACATCGCCATCAATAATGTTTGGGGCTAATGTAATGTGAAGAGGACAAAAGGCACTTCTTGCAGGAAGAGCCCCAAGAAGAAAAGGCAAACAAGAAAAGGACGATTATATATGGAGCAGGAAATTATGCTTATTAATAACACGAAGACATTTGTGGAATTTTTTCATATTTACGGCTGACGTGATTTCAATAGCTGAGTTAGGCAACATCGTCAGAAACTCATGGATGTTCGCTCTATGCAAACAAGTAACATTTGCCGATGGGCCTATAACAATATCCGGTGATTAGCTGTAGTTCTGGGAGATGACATTTTACATGGTGCATGGAGGACCCATGCGTTATCCGTTCGATGCATTATTTGCATGTGGAAAGGATTAGGGGAAAATCTCGCATTAGGGACGTTCAAATAGTATCGCATCACATTTTCGTGATTTTCAAATCCAATCCCCTATGCTGGTGACGAAAATAATCGGTGACCGAAAAAAATTGGAATTGGGAACAAACTGTTATGAATTTTAGTGAATAGTGAATTTTCTGAAAGCATTAGAGCTTTTGACAAATTTAACCAAATACAACTTTTTTGAGGGATGACATGCGTTGCAATTCGGTGAACAGTGAAGTGTGCCAGTCTAAAACGCATAAAATATGACTGAAATTAGTCACTTTGATAAATGCAAATAATGAATAGATGCTCGCGTATAACTCGCAGATACTTTAAATAAACGAGATAAAAACTGAGAATGTGGGGATAAGCGTATATGCTTATGGTGTATTTATGGACTTCACTGGTTCAGTTGGCCCACTTGAGTATGGTAATAAAGACGAGCCATGCATTTAAGGGTGATCGAGAGGGTAATTAAATACATGCTGCGGCCATATTTTTTGTTGAATATAAATGGGCTGAAATAAGCTTAATTGGGGGGAGATAAATCTTTAAATTAGAAAAATAACTTAATTGTGATGAAAAAATCGACCAGAGCCAATTTGAAGCTCATTTTTCTTATTAATGCACATATGCAGTAGCATTCGGATAATGTTCAAATGGGAAGCGACAAAAACAGGACTCGCGTATATATTAAGAGGGCTGGAGTACTGAATATTCATGAATCAGTTTTTGCAAATTAATTTTGATTTTGCTGGGGCTCGTGGAAATGTCAAATCCAGGGTTAAGCACAAAGGGAAATTATAGTTTTTTGTCGAATAGGGCTCACTTGATAATTATAGGCACGTAGAGCGGTTTATTTGGGGGCTGGATCTCTGGACTTAAGCTCATTATGTGGCCTTCATGTTACTGTCCAGCCTGTCCAACTTGATGCATGGCCAGGGCGCGCATAGCAAACACTCAAAAAGTGTTGAATTATGAAATTTAATTTGACCATTTGAAAAAGTGAAATGGCGTGTATGTTTTGAGGTCCCACCACATGACAAGGAATTTATTACCTCGTTTTATGCGCCATTCAAGTGGGAATTTGAGGAAAAACAGCTCCCCAAATAGCCATAAAGCCCTCCTCTCAAATCCGTTGACCAACAGGTATATGCAGGATGGACACAAGAACATAAATTTTGCCCCTACCCCAAAAACCCTTTCGCTAACAGATTGGGGGGATATTGATGCGGCCCTTGGGTCAACCATAGAAAACCAATTGGTCTTTTCATCGCGGTCAGTTGGCTTAAGGGCATACCCATATTTCTAATAATGAAAATGTATAAATCCAAGCAGGCACCCAAAACAAACAGATTTACCCAAGCTCCACATGTAGCATCAATCCAGTAATTTTCTTTTGATACTTTTTGCTACAGCGCATGATTGTGTCCAACACAATTTCTCCACAATTCAATAGTTATCATAATTTTTACTAGCTTGAACGTTCTGACATTGAGCCTGTTTTAACTGCTGACATGATATTTGCAGCAACTTAAACTCGCATGATTGCATTGAATTAAACCAGGGCACTTAAAGCTACGTAAATACATTTTACATGCATGACTTAAGGCATCTTCAAATCCGCATGTAATGTGTGCAACCAAAGAAATGTTTTGGATAGACAGTACATGTATTGCAATACTGTGAGCAACATATTGAGCTGCATATGAATGAACTGGTCAAACACAATTTCTCCACAATTCAATAGTTATCATAATTTTTACTAGCTTGAAGGTTCTGACATTGAGCCTGTTTTAACTGCTGACATGATATTTGCAGCAACTTAAAACTTGCATGATTTGAGGTGCATTGAACTAAACCAGGGCAATACATTTTACATGCATGACTTAAGGCATCTTAAAATCCACATGTAATGTGTGCAACCAAAGATATGTTTTAGATATACAGTACATGTATTGCAATACTGTGAGCAACGTATTGAGCTGCATATGAATGAACTGGTCAAGTAAAACCAGAAAACTTAAGCAAGATGCTTGTTCTTGCATGCAAAAAAAAGACAACCATTTATCATTGATTGCAGCATTAATATCCCACATTTTGAAACCGTATGAGTTTCTTAACAAACAAAGCCTCAAAATTTGCTGACCAACGGCTAAGCCACTGGACAAACCCGTTCATAATCTCTGGGATAATGCCTCCAGTGAACGCTTGGATGCCAGCGTTTGATAGAAAATTTATTAATGAATGATTGAATAGGAAAAAGTGGCTTTCAATAACTGCTTGATTTATGCGCGATGTGGCTTTTCAATGAAAGATGGATTACATCGGAAGCCCTTTTAAATTCTTAGATGCCAACTAATGGCAGCTGGACAGAAAGGGTTGGGTTCGTGTGGTCAAACCGACGATGGTCAACACACAGAAAGCGGTCATTTGCCATGGTCAGTGGGCGCTGGACCATGACGGCACAAAATTAGAGTGACTTTTGAGCATTTTAAGCCGATGGGGGAGTAGGAAGAATATTAAGTTAAATTGGAAATCACTTCACGTAGTGTTTAATATAAATCATCACTTTTTTGGTGCGAGGGGGGATGACCATTAAGAGGACTTCTGGTCATTCGGGATGGTCATCTAGTTTCCCCTGCTTGATAAATAGCACCATCAAGACATGTACGTGATTTATTTGGTGAATTCTGATTGGAACAATTTAAAGTAGGAAATTTAGAAGACGAATATTTCACCTTTGGCATTGGCAGAGTTACTGGAAGTGAAAACTAATAGTTAGGCAAGGTGATCATAAAGTCCATCCCTCATAACAAAATTATTTTTAAAAACTGTTAGTTCAAGGACCAAATTTTGGACAAGGCCTGTATTTCACTTTTGACATTTGGTAACATTGCTGTTATTATTACTGGAAATCCATTTTTTCCTTTAAAATATGGTCCAATTGGATTTACCTGAACACATTATAGGGCAAGGATGGTGTTGGGAATGAGTGTCATCACTTCCTTTGTAAACAGGAGACGGTGACGTCACTCCTGTTGATGTGCAATTGCAATTTCAAAATACAGTTGATATTAACCGTTTTAATAAGCAAAACATCTGATGTTGCAAATTTAGTGACATACAGTTATAATTAAATGGCGTGGTTACATTTCATTTTATTTGGGCAACTTCTCGATTTTTCACTTGTGCTAAGTAACTCCATGAATCAACCGAATTTACATCAAGTTTTCTTCTAGGCTACCATTCTTCGAGTAGGTTAGCAGGAAAAAATAATTTGC
Source organism: Cylindroiulus punctatus (assembly GCA_034695085.1). NCBI lineage: Eukaryota > Metazoa > Arthropoda > Diplopoda > Julida > Julidae > Cylindroiulus > Cylindroiulus punctatus. The sequence continues at coordinate 7,517 of JAQFYZ010001030.1, forward strand.
ATTACATGCCTAGTAGTGCAAAAAACACGTGATCGTGACGTAGGTGATCATCACGTCATTGAGCCTTGGGGGGCTGCTTGCTCGAATTTTGGACGGATTTGCCCTAATTCACTTGCTTGTCGTTTACTAGCATTTTTCTGAAAGAAAAACATTTTATCTTCGGCGACTTTTTTCAACTGCTCAGTACATGTACTTTGTTTAGCCTTTGTGATTCACCATTACCGAAAAGAAAGCAAAAAGCGATCCCTTATGAAAGCGGAATCTTTTGATCTGCATTTACTTATTTTGGGATGAAAACCTGTTTACACTGTTGCACTTTCGCTAACGTATATCTTAATCATCTGTCAGTTATCTAACTATAAAACACGTGTGGAAAAACGTTTATACGCTGAAAAACTCCGAAGCCAATCGAGAACTTCGTGGGGTTCGTTAGTTGTTTGTCAATTCTGTCGTTAGATGGCGCTCTGTAAACACGAGGGCGCCATCTGCTGTCTGCCATTGCTGAGATTTCTCATATATTTTAATTTATTCGCTCGATGTTTGTTATCAGGGTGTTTGCGGGTTCGAGTATAGTTGCATTGCATTTAATATCATCCTCAAGATCACCTTTGTGCCATTCCACACAATTATAGTACCCTGACTGTGTTATTTAAAAACAACTTTAAAATATTAGTCTCGAAGATGAGTCAATAATCTCCCATTCCACATTTCGTGAAAAGTTTCATAGCGACTATTAGGTTCATTTCTAAAACTAAATTCCCTGAGTTTTCCTGGATCAGATTCTCATTTTTCCATGTTTGGCAAAACATTTTTTTCCCCCCAAATTAACACTAAGAGAAATCTTTTTCATTAAAAACATCCATTATTTTAAATGGTGGCATTGATTATCAGGTCAATTGTTTTGTAGATTTAAAAGAATGATGGTAATGGGTACGCAAAAGATAATGTTGCATTGAAAAACTCCAAATTGCCAATTGAAATACAATACCTTGAGATGTAGACCACGGTTGCAATGGACTTATTTATTTTGTGGCTGATGAATGGACTACCACTTTTGAGATGGTCTTCAGATAATTCGGTCCTAAAATGCAAGGAAGGACGAAGGGATTTACCCGTCCATAATCCTTATCACATTTCTGTCAGCATTTGTCAAGTTCAGATAACTGAACTGGGACTGTATTTGTTATCCCAGTACCTGCCTGACACACATGCAACAATATCAACAAACAAACGCGAAAAGGAAAAAAAGATATGTCAGTTCTCACGCTGGCAGATACAGCGCATCCTATTCGTCCCAGGCCCTTAGAATTTTGTTTATTTTTGGCAACTTTGAGCCTTGCAACAACAAGGCACCTATTTCTGTTGCTCCCATGGCTCTTGTCGCGCTACCAGCCACATGGTTCCCCATCAGCTGATTGGCTTTTGACAGAATGTCACTGTTAAGGTCACGTGACTGGGATGTTGGTATACGGAGGGTCATGGGGGTAAATGAGGATTCCTAGGGAGACTCGTGCCAGTGGTGACCCCCCTCAACATCACCAGCTCGTCAGAAATCTTTTTTTTTTTTTTTTGTTCAAATTCCTCTAAATGATTGCAATGAGGATGCATTCCTGCTGCTTTCGAGCACGTGGTAATCGGCCAGGGGGTCCCAGTAGTGCAGACTGGTGCAGGAATGCGCGGATTATGCACCAGTGACGTCATCCCTGCAGTGGAGGTCTAACATTTTTATTTTCAACCCGTCATCTTTCTCATCCGCTGTTTTTCCAAGAGAAAATATTTGGCGAGCATAGAAGCTAGCAGATTTTTTCAAAGTTTGTTTATTGTTGTTATTTGGCTGCTTAAGAGTATTTGTGGGACACTCTGTACGTGGGAATTGATACAGTGCTTGTAGCAGATGTGATAATGCAGTTGTTTGATTTCAACATTGTTAACAAAACACTTGACGCCTCTATTAACCACATACATTGTATGTGCAGTATATTAAACTGTCCACATTTCAATTTGAAGACTGAAAACATCTGAACAAAATTAATTTCGAATGATCATAGTCTATGACAGTCTATAAAAAAACCTTAAGGAGATTTTTCTTCTTCCAAATTTTGGTCCTTGGTCCTGGTTCTGACCAAACTGTGAATAATGATGGTAGGACATTATGATGCATGTGTTTTCCAATTCAGTCCAAACGAAGGTATAATGCAAATTATTCCCCTACCAACAGTCTAAACTCAAAGATGCCTGTTGATGACATCTTTATTCTGCTCGAATGCCAGTAAATATTCCAAATATTGTTTCCTGTTCAGTTCCTGTATCAATATCCTTCCCTATGCAGTGCAGCGGTCAAAACTGCATAAAAATCTCATTTTCAATATGCCAGGGTCCATGTTCGCCTGCCATTTGTTGCAGCTTCTGGCTGCGTTTAAATAATTCATTTCGGATATATTTTTAATATAAATGTATATTTTCTATTCCCCATTTTATTGCCTTCATTTTTATTTTGTCCCGACAACTGCACTGCAAATGAAAATGACCACTAGACGATACTGCCTGTATTTGTTTGTTGGCCATTCGTTTCCCACCAGAGGCTCGTTATTTTTTGTCCCATTTTTTCTGTGGAAATTGTTTTCAGCCCTCTGGGCCCTCACCCAAAATGTATTAAAGTGACAAAGAAAGTGTTATGGCCATAAAGCAACAAAAAAGACACGCTGCTAGTCATTTAAATTAATGCATGAATAAACATTTGAGGCGTTGCATTCGGGATGGATTTCGTGTCTCGGTGGTTCGACACCGTATTATTTCGCATGAAAAACTGCACCAGCGAAGTCCGAATTTAATACACTGAAATAAGGCTTACCCCGAGAGTTATTCGAAATGAAAGAAACACAATTTCCTGAATTACGCAAAAAAAAAGTACCCTTTTATGATGAAATGCCGGATGCAAACTAACATTTCACTTCATTTCTTAGAATTTCTCTAAATATATGTAGCATAAGCTGTAAATGTTAGTCAGTGTTTTAGCTATAGTCTTCACATCCTGTTATTTTATCAGTCTTAGATTTGACGATCCAGATTTCATTGATTAATTAGAAACTTAGCTACTCATATTTCATAAATGAAATTAGCAATGTTACCTGTGAGCGTTCTAGACGGTTTTGAATATTTTACCAGGGTTCACTTCCAGGTTAAAAAGAAATTTCTCTGACCACCCTTTTTAACCAGTGAAAATGCAAAAATAAAATATATACGAGTATATGTATAACGTACCGATACGTACTTTATGCGAATGTGAGGCATTCTATTTTTATCATTGTTGTTAATTTAATTTATGATTTCTAAGATTTACTTATACTGTTCGTGTCTGGGCTTAAACAATTTCCGGCGGACATGATCCGTGAATTTCAAACACGAATGCCAATAAGTACCACGATCCTATTCCTAAAAAAAATCATGAATCCAGCCGTAAAACCACACGAATCAACGAAAATTAAATTCCGAATCGAGGGCACCCCTATCGAGGTGAAGGTGACGGATCATAAATTCAAGACGCATTAAATATGTAACACGAGGTTGATATCCCACACGACACTTTCAATCATCAAAGTGGAGAAAAGGTAATTGACCCCCAACTATTACCTTTATAAACAATAGCCAAAGTGGGTAACAATGATACGCCTTAGATAATAAAATCACTCCGCACTCCTATCGGCTTACAGCGAGTCCGAAGTAATGGACGTCATGCAAGTACAGGGTGATCATAGTCCTTCCTTATTACAAAAATTAATTTTTGAAAATTAGGTACAACGCACACAATTTGTGACGAATATAAGTTTGAAAAAAACTTTTGTTACGAAAGTGCACTTAAGTTGACTCCCACTTTAGTATCACTTTCATTTTTAAAAGTTCGTAATTTTTCCAAAATCTTCCTTTCTTCACACTTAACGTTGGTAGGGGAGAACAAACACATCATCAGAATTGAAAGTTTTCTGATGATACAGGCATATTGCAAATCAGCTGTTATTAGACACTTGGGGTATCACAACGACATTTTTAGAAACGAAAGTTTAATTTAATTTGTGTGCATTTCATAAAAGTTTGTTATGGATTCGTATTTTCCTAACTAAACTTGATCCCCACAAGACACTTAGTGAAGCACAAAGAGCGTTTCTTAAAAGCACAAATGTTAACTTCAACTTTCGTTTTTTTTTTGCACCCTAGTTTAAAAAGTGAATGTTTAACTTACTGTTCCCACTTTTAATAAACGTTTTGAATAACATTAAATAGCATAACATTAAAATGCATAAAAGTGAAATTAAACATTCGTTGTGCCGCGCTACTAGATGCTCCCCATCCGGCGAAGGGGCGCCCTCTAGCGAGCGCTTTCCACACTATCATCCTGGAGTGATAGTGCACGAAATATACAAAAGTAACAAAACTCATGTGCGTCAAAGCCAGTTACATGTAATTTCCAGACTTGGCAACTCCAAAATATGGGTTCGAACGCCAGGGTTGACGCGTCTTTGTGGTTGACCCCCGTCAACCTGCTTTCACCTGTAGCCCCCTCTTTTGAAAACCGAGTCCAAACACGGCTCTTGCGCCTCTTTGTCACCATCTCCGTTGTCGCCCTTTGACCCCGATCCGTCGCTTTGTGGGGTGAATGAGACGAGCATCAGCTGACGACCGCCGGTGCACACGCGCACCCGGGGTGCGTGGCTAATTTGCATAAGAGGCCCCGGGGGGGTGTTCGTGGATCACCCTGTACAAACTTCACAATCTCGAGTTTCCTGTTTATCATTACTGGGGGTTCTCCATATCTTGCTTTGCTCGAACAACCACAACGTACGTCACTCGGTGACGTCATACGTGCGCACGTGCGTGCGAAAATATTTCGCGACATTTTTCTGAAACTCAGATGAGGTGGAAACAGTAATGACGCGTGACATACCTCAGTAGTGACACAACTAAAAAAACTATATTTTTATGGGAGGAGCAATTTTGCAAATTGTTTTGCCAGAGCACTGTTACTTCGGCAGGGACAAATCTGACGAGCCTTAGGGGATGTTCAAATATTATCGCGATGTTCCCTGATGGAAAGATCAGTAGTTATCGCTATCAATAGTGGTTTTTGGGAATACTGATATCAGTATTAGTGATAATACTATACTGATGCGTCAGTGCAGTACAGTGATGGGTAACTGTTTAGATTAAGCCAGCAATGGCGGCCACGCTGGTTTTCTACGGAGCCTGTTACGGATAGTTTTAGGTTAGGTTAGGTCAGGTTAGGTCAGAACTGGCCCCCTGGACACCCCTTTGACCCAACCTAACCTAACCTTACCTAACGTAAAACTATCCCTAACGGGCTGAGTCAGGCTCCGTAGAGAACGAGCGTGGCGGCCATTGCTGGCTTCATCTAAATAGTGATCCAGTGATGTATGCTTGTTTGTATATGTAGTGATGTAGTGATATACATGTATGTACATGTATGCGCCACTAGTGTCAGTACTGACATCGTGATATCAGTTGCAACAACTACAAGCTGTATAAAGTTCAGTGGTGATGTTACTTACTGTACATGCATTTAAACTGAAATTTACACAAAAATCACCAAAAACAGTAAATCTGCATTGATATCACTACGAATGTCACACTTGTTTATACTGATTATTTCACTAAGGATGGGTGGGGGGTGAATGCCCAACTCCGAAAAAGTGATGCTAATATTTAAAACGTCCAATGCGCGGGGCCATCCATAAAGCCATGTCACAGATAGCTGCAGGCGTTAAGAGCAACTAAAGTCAGACTCACCAAAATTTATACAAAAATCACCAAAAACAGTAAATCTGCACTGATATCACTACGAATGTCACACTTGTTTATGCTGATCTTTCCGCTAAGGATGGGTGGGGTGACCAATGAGGGGTGAATGCCCAACTCCAAAAAAGTGATGCCAATATTTAAAACGTTCAATGCGTGGGGCCATCCATAAAGCCCGGTCACAATTAGCTGCAGGCGTTAAGAGCAACATAAGTCAGACTCACCGTCGTCGTCCTCCTCGTCGCTGAGTCCCATCTCGGCGGTCATGGTTTGGGTGCCGATGGAGCGGAAGCTGGACGAGGCCTCGCCGGACTCGCGGCGACGGTGCTGCCCCGGGTGAGCGCCGGTCAGCGGCGGGCTGAAGGTGAAGTAGTGTCCGGCCGCAGGGACGGCGAAGGGCGAGCCGTAGCCGCTCTCGGCGCCGACGCTGACGCGGCGCGGTGAGCCGCCGTCCAGCGAGCCCAGGTCGGCGTCCGAGTGGCCGGAGTCGGTGCTCAACCGACCGGTGGTCAGCTGGTGGCCGAAGCGGCGGCGGTGGAAGATGACGCCCGTGTCCGGCACGGCCAGCGGGGCGGAGGGGCTGCGGCGCTGCGGCGCCTCGTCCTCCTCGGAGTGGTCGCTCGAGGCCTCCATGCTCAAGAGACGCGTCGCATCCGGTGGTCGCTCTAGCTGGGCACTGGCCACGGTACCTGAGAAAAGTTCGCACGTGTCAGACCGCTGCTTTTTGACAAACTGCTGGCGGGGTTATGTTCGGAAGTTTTCGGGATTTTTTTTTCCCCAATTTTTTTTTTGCACCTATCGTCCTACGCGCTCGTCATCGCTCTGATGACTGGCTCTGCCAAAAGTCTTATCTGGCGTACGTCAGCGAGCATGCGTGAGTCATGTATGCCCAGCTCGAAATTTGCACCTTTTTCGATTTTTTGCCAACTTTTTTATTGGAGTGACCCCTGGTCAATCGGCCTACCTCGCCAGCACGTGCGCGGCTGTGTCGTGCTGTTGTGATGGTGCGAGTCGGAATTATTGCCGTGCCTCCTCTCTGGCCCGCACCGAGTCGGCCGCCAGGGGGCGCCCCAGTCCGAGCCTGGCGTCCCCAGCCAATGGGAGACGGGACGGGCCCGGACGGAGGGGGTGCCTTCGCTTTTTTCGGGGGTTTCGTGTCTGGACCTCACTGCCTTCTCTTCCTACCCTCTTATTCTCCCTGCATATTTTTTTGCCATCTTTTTTCTCGCATAGTCGCTGATTTCTTACACCTGGTTTTCGCATTCGCCCAACTTTTGGGGGAATTTTCGGGGAATCCCTCTGACCCCTGACCCCTGCTTCCGATGGGCCAGGTTTGCACGCTCGAGCAGGTTGCAAAATAGTTGCACAAAACTCCACTTAACACAGCGATTACCAGCAAATGAACTCGTCTAAACCGAACAAATACTATAATAGAACCACCAAGTGATGGAACTGGGCTGAAAGCGCCGACCAATAGAATCCAATCGCCAGTTTGCGATTGACTAAGTCTAGTATTTCGCATACAGCGCCACTGGGGAGAGGAAGGAGCTCAACAACAAAAAAACATTGGAGGCGCTTCAGCTCGAGACGTCAGCCATTTGCCTTTCAACAACTTAAAACCAGGAATCTCTAATCGATAAGCGACACCTCTCTGGTTGGCTGACCTTCAGTTCCATCAGTTCGTATTTCTACTATAGATTTACCGTATTTAAAGGATGTATGTAAACTTAAATCGGGTAGTTTGCATGGTATAATAGAGCTCAGGGTGCTTATAAGCACCTGTTTTTGAACTGCTTTGCATTTTGTGTTCTGACTGGACTAACCAGCTAGACGAGGGAATAATTGGATTAAGAGTGCAATTCGTTTAACTAGGTACTCAGTTCGTGTAATTGCATTTATTTTGTCGTTATTATGGCGGGGTGAATCATGCGAATTGTTGGAAATTAACTTTTTGCCTCTAATCTCGAAAACGAACGTAGATAAGGTTGTGGATGGGGTCATGCATAAATGACGTCTGGCGAACTGGGAGGGGCAGTTGAAAAAAATAATTCAATCGATTCAATCTTGTAATGATTTCCTATCAGCGAGGAATTCATCTGGGGCGTTGAATCCTACCGGAAATGACGCAGTATCTGTTTTGATTTTTTTTAAATGTGATGTTTGCACGCGCATGCTGCAAACATTAGCTGAATTCGGATTTTCCCCCGAGGTGCATGAGGCAAGCCCTGTAGATATTTGATAAGCAATTATGAGGTGCGTTTGACTTTTTTTTGGCAAATCAGAATGTAACATATTGCAACGTGCAGCTCAACGTGCATTCAATATTTGATTATCATATCGAGGGAGCCTTATTTTATCCAGGGGCCAAACGTGACGTCACACTTTGCAGCTGATTAGACTTGAGGTCAGTAAGCATCAGGTTGCAAACAGCTTTCTTTCCATCGAGCATGAAGTCATCGTTGTCAGCTTTGATCGATCAAGTATTATTGATCGACATAGGTTTATCAATTTATAAGTTTCTATTCAACAAAAAATTAAATCAACTTAAGTTTCAAAGGAACGCAAAAAAAGAAGGGGAATGAGTTTACATGTGTCAAATGGAAAGACTTATGCAATTTAAATTTGTGAAAACTATTCGATCAACGATGCTGATTTTTGATAGAAGTTGAAAGAAGCGATATATTAAGCTGAGTCCATAATAAACAACAAAGCGTTGTAATATGAAAAAATTAGTATTTGCTGCGTTTATGCAAATTGTTCATAGCGTCCAGACCGTGTATAAAATGCAAAATGGCATTATGACACCATGTCATATGCAACTCGTTCTGATTTTAGAACAAGTTGTATGACTTCGCTAAATAACGTTTTGTCATAAGTGTGCAGCCAGTTATATCCTAAAGGGGTTGCAAACTTGTCAAAGCAGGTAAAATTGTCAATTTGGACTATGAAGGTAAGCACCAAAGATAACGGGTCAAATTCGCCAGGCAAGTCCGTGCATGCTCGCTCAGCTGCTGTGCGAGCAAATCTTGCAAATTAGGCCTGCATTCGATGCATGTGCAAATCGCATCGTGCAGGATATCGTATGTTTCCTCTTTATTTCTGTCAGCGAAGCGTTTCCCGGACGAGAAATCATATGTTCGCAATTAACTGACGTTTAATCGGCCCGGGCCACCCCAGACTTATCAAGCTGAATCAACTAGCAGATCTGACAATAAGTCCGCGGGCAAAAAGTACCCGCGCAAAAAGTGAAAACTTCGCAACTCACCTACCTTCAAGATGCTTTCTTATTGGCGTTGAACCGGAGAAGATTGAACTCCTATCCCCCAAAAAACTCGCGTACGAACGTCTTTTAATTTCGGGCTGTTATCCCACGAGCTCGCATCCCAGGTTCTGATGTCATTGACGCGCCAATTCTGGGGTAGGGTGTTAACCTAATCCGCTTCCTGACCAATGGCAGCGGGGCACGGCTTGGCGGGAGTTGACACTGCGTGTTCCAGCATGCTGGGTCGAGCACGTGGTCGGGGTGGCGCCACCGCCGCCGGGCCGAGGAAATCCTGCAGATTTCGACAAGGCCAAGATTCGCCTCTTAATTACTTCCACTGGCTCTATCTGCAGATCTGTTCGCAATTCTGTTTGCTTTCCACTGAGCTGCTCGTGAGGTGGGCGAGGTCAATGCACTTTGCTCCGCCCACCTGTCGCTCAGGATACTTTCTCCGTTGCCATGGCGACGGCTGCCGGCTGGCCAGCCGATGAAGTCAGCCCACCGAGTGCTATGGCAAAACTAATACGAATGACGTTAACTAATGTTTTTTGTTATGTTATATTTGAAGTAATTGACAATTACAGCAGCACAACGAAATTTTTTTGAACGAAAGTTTAATTTCATTTCTGTGCCTTTATAAAAGTTTGTTATGGAGGTGTACCCTATAAACTTAAACTTTCCTTTTTTCGGTCTTGTTTAAATAAAACGAATGTTTTACCTACCCTTCTTATTTTTAATGGACTTAAAAGTTAAACATAACTTTCGGTTCTAAAACTTTCGTTGTGCTGCTCAAAGTGTCTAAATAATTCAATTTGACTGGGACCCCTCCCTCCTTGTGATGACAAAATCATTGACAGCGAAAGTTTCAAATCGACATCTTTTTATTACACATAAGTATATTTTCAAAAAAACGCAGTTTTCTAAAGTGTCTTCAAAACTGGATGACAAATGCTAAATTTTAATTCAATGTTTTTTGAAACAGTAACGCTTACACCTGACTGACCATTGATGACATATAATGGCATATGCATGATGACAGTGGGGTATGGAATATAATATAAAAAATACTTGAACGTCCCTATTATCTGTTTTAAACAACTAAAAGTAATTGCAAAGTTTTTTTACCCCATTGCCCCATTTGCGTTCTTTCACTGATAACTAATGCTCGAAGCAGCACAAATAACTTTCATCTGTCCTTACTCGTTTGCTGTAACATTTTGATGCTTGTTTTAATCTACCCCCACCACATAACATTTCAGGTGCTGACTGTGGGTAGATTTCATTGCTTCGCGGGATCTTTGTTCCGAATTGTCCCCAGTCTGGCAGCACTGTTCAGTGACGTAGGCGGCGTGCAGCTCCAAGATGTCGGCCCCCATTCGTGAAGGGATTTTGACTCGGAATTGTTTGGATACGTGTTTCTAGTCGCGGATTTTAATTGATTGACGTTTGTAAATGCGGATTTGTGCGATTCAATCATGGCTTTGGAAAATAATTTGCGCAGGAAATCGAAATCAACCGCCTTTTCGTCAACGACAAGGTTGGTCACGGCCCAATTACATTTTGCGTTGTTGATAATAAGGGGTGATGCGCAATGTTGCACGGTTGTTCATTACTGTATTTAACGAGAAAATAATCGTTATTTTCACTTTGTGGTTTTGGGATTATTCTTTCGTTTCGGATAACGGCTGGGAAGCGCCTTGCGGTACATTGCGCAGTTTACACCGAAGGCTTGGGAGTCCAATGCAGACTCCCAATGTCCTGATCAGTTTTGCAATAACATTTTTTGGATAAACGTTGAGACTAAAACGTACTTAAAAAGCACGCGTAATGGAAACGAATGAAGTAATTAATCCGAGGGATAAACCTAGTTTTGTAGTCGAAGAAGTTACGGTTTCATTATCGTAGCGATCACCCCGGCGTAGGATGCCAGCGCCATCTATTGGCATTGAAAGGCACTTGATGTAAATCAGCTGTTTTTTACAGGGGTGTCATGAAAGTGAAATAGCGAAGACATTTCTTACAACACAAAGGGTTTCGTTCCAAAGGGAAGGAGTGGACTACACTCCACAATAACCTTGAATCATGGCAGGTCGAGATGGTGTTTAGGGTGCCCTCTGCTATGAATCAAGGTTATGTTGGAACTACACCATTTGTTTCCTTAATACACTCTGCTTATGACAAGGTACAACATTGAATAGGTTTACATAGACGATAAATATACTTAGTGATTTACATGAGTGAAATGGAGTGAGATAAACGAGCAAAATCTTAAAGGACAAACAAATCAATTTGATTGAGACAGGGAGGCGAAACTGTGCACGACCCGGAAATGTTACCATACCATAACGGAAACGTTCTGGTTATTGATGCCATTTTTTAGAATAAACCTCAGGCTGGATGATTTATCTTAAGCACATGTTAGGATTATGCGAATAAACTGCTGTGCAAAATTATCGAATCGCCTTCAAATGTTCACATAAAATCAACCTGGTTTAGCATGCTCAATAGGTTGGATCAGGTCATCCGAGCTTGGAAGTACGCTTACATGCTAAGCCACGATAATGTTAATTTGTTATTCATTATTCTAACATGTCTTTAAATTGTTGTTTTGTAATATTATAGTTTGATGACCTCGATACGACATTGCATTACATGTACTTGATTTCACTCCGTAATTACTTTACGTGGTGCAAGTAATTAAATTACAATAATATATGCCCATAACACTTGCGCCTCTGATGTTATTTGTAACCAGTGATGATGCGATAATTTTGCACATGAATTAATGATGTCATCATTGGCTTCATTTGTTGAACGAGTGTTATAACGAATGGGCAACACCATGCACTGTTGTTCTCAAACTTGAATGGGGCCTATTTGTAATACAAGGTATTATGATGTTATTATCTTATGTATGATTTCTTTGTAGATGCAGCTTTGTATTAAGATATTTTGTCTCTTATTTGCCATTGCATATTTATTGCGCCATCTCTTAGATGCCATTTCTTATAAATACGAGCGTAAACATTTACATACATTTTATTAATATGGAAGAAATTTAGATAGGAAACAGCAGCCAACAAACTATCGTTAATTGATCCCTTTCTTATTTTATTTTCTATTTTTCAGTAAAGGAGAGCTGTGGTACATCTCGCCTCCGACCATGCATATATCAGCGATGGTAACAGGTGGTTTGAAGAAAATGTACGACAACATTAAAATGAAAGTGCCTACACAGAACACGGGTAAGAAGGACTATTTCTTCCACCATTTTGATTGCGACAAGCGGCACGAACTGTAATTGCGATATGGAGGAAACCTCCCTATAGGTCTTGTAAATGTTTCGTCACCAATTGCAAAAGGCAATATCTTTGTGCTTCATCTATGTTTGCTTTAGTGTGCAGATAATCAGCTACATCATGGCGTTTTTGAAGAGAAAGACTTGTTTGGGCAAGCTTATCGTAAACAAACCCCTAGGATATAAAAAATGAAAATAGAGAGCCTATTCTGGTCACATTGACACCCACCTCAGGTGCTCGATAAGTTGCCAAAATGTTTGCTTTCCTGGGGCACATGTTTGGTTAATGTTTTTTATCGGATGGACTCGGGTACAATGCGTTGAACCTTCGGTCGGTAGCGTCGTTGCGGAAATTGTGGGCAATGTCGTGAGGCAGTTTTTTTTGCACTTTGCTTTTATTTGTTTTGGTTATGACTTCATGCACCGAGAATGTGCGGCGATAAGATTATCGTTAAGTCTTGGACTGCGTGGTGCCATGCATCATCATATCATCGATTATATCAGCCTCGCACCTGTGGCCTACCAGATTAACGCAATGACGTCTTAAATGAAGGGAAAACTACCCGAAAACTACGCAATTTTATTAAGGTTGTAACATAAAACCTGCATGACATCTTTCAAAATTGCTTAATTTCCTCTGCTGGCTTGCGGATATGGCATCCTCCCCCCTGATGAAACCGCTATTTTTGTCCTTGCTCCAACTTTAAACAAGGTGCACCATCAATTTGCCATGTTGGTTTTGTTTTCATTTCTATGTCCAGGGTTTCATCTTTTGGAAAATTGGAATGACATCGAATTTATTTGAAAAAGTCATGGATGCAACACACAGTCAACCCTGTATCGCGTTATTGGATCTTATTTGACAATTGAGACATGGCTGCTAGAAATTGTTCATTAAAAAAACTAACCTAAAAATTTGCTAGGGAAATTGGAATGGTCTGGAAAGCAAGGCTTTGATTTCAATTACAAGACTCGTACGTGTTCTACTCGTGTTGAGACTTAGTTGCTTCGCAAGCACCATTAGGCAAGCAACCGATAAGGGGCATCCATCAACTCCATGAAGTCTTACAATTCTGTCTCTGGTTTTGGTGCAGTGTAATCCAGATCGAGTCATCTTCCATGACCGATGTTACGTCATTTGCATATGAAAAGTAAAAGAGCTTAGCCGATTTAAGATTAAGGCATCAAGAATAAGGGAAGATCTGATGATGACGGATATGATGGGGGTGCGTTTCGTGCTTCCACCACTTTCACTAATAGGTCTTTTTTTTCTACAAAATTTGCAATTTAGGCCATCCATTGCACGAGTGGCGCTAGGCGCGTTTAAGTTAATGAAAATCGTCTGTCACGAAAAATCGCTCGTTTATTTTTATGCGCCCTTAGAGGGGCTTCATTCCTGCTTACTCAAATTCATCAGCAGTTTTTCTTAAATGGCACTAGGGTTGTACGAAACTCGTTTAAACTGTATAAAAATCTCGCTTATTTCTCGGTTTATTTCCACGTAATCGCTTCTGAAGCACGTCTGTTATGAACCCGATAATATCCATCATTTCACTGTAAAAAGAGCTCATTTTTAAGTACATCTACGTAAAGGGTGCGAAACTTGCATAGATGTAAAATATTTCATAAATGCGCGATGCAGTGAGATGAAGACATTAATTTATCATGTTTATTATTTATGAATAAACAAGCGAATTTGAGTGACTCAGAACTCTTCTCTCCAGGAGACCTTCGAAATTACCCAAATGTTTATATAAAATATTTGCACGCATGTTTCAACACTATTTTGCTGTTATGCAAAATGCAGTCAACAGAAACAGCACATGATTCTATTTTCTAGGCTGTGTATAAGTGTAAAAACAACACTTAAATTGCCTAGGAAAAATAAAAACTAATAATCCAGATAATAATCTTTGGAATATCCAATTTGTTTACCGACCACTACCAAACAACCTACTAGTCTGTAATTTATTATTTTTGGGTTTAGACTTAACTATCATAACAATGTAATTTTTGAGTTAGCTACCCCTAACCGCCAGGCAAGCACTGACAGCCTACGAGTCGTTACAAGAAGTCCATTTTATTCATGGCCATCTTTGGGAATGTGCTTCGAATTAAGTGATTAATAAACACATTGTGTCCGATAGCTCGTTGATGTCATCGTGATTATGCTGTTAGTAGGAAAAAGTGATGCGTTGCCACGAAAATCTGCACTAGTGGCCGCTAGGTGGCTCTGCACCCAGTATAGCTCACCCTGTGAACCCGTGTTAATATGCAAATTAGGGGAGAGGCGAAACACACACCTTATCTGGATTTGGTAACAGGGGCGTGAAATAGCGCCGTTCAAGTTCGTGGTTTCCCACAAATAGTGGAGCTACGTGATGCGCCGATTTGGCTGAATCATGGCAGAATGACTCCATGATATCTTTTCAGTAGAATTCACTTCGATATTGACATTGTGTTTACGCGTGACTCGGTGGCAAGTGCAGTCTGCTGGTCGCCTTTGCAAATTTAAATCGGTTTTTGGGTTGCCAGTCGACACCACTGATATACTTAACGCCATATGCAAATAACATGAACGGGTGCGCTCTATATATTCCCGGCCGTGACTCGAACGCAGATTTGATTAAAGTCATTGATGAGCATTAATATTCAAAGCGGCTGCGCGCCATCTAGTGAGCTTCTGAGAAAACCGAAACTTGTCATCCCCACTTGATCTCATTCCTTTCTGATCGAAGACGCTCCATCAAGTGGCTAATAGTTTGAAATTACATAAATACCACTTCTTGATATACCAAGAATAATTTTCATTATGTTATCTTTAGAATCCGTGATATTGATGGCATTGATGTACCAGGAGTTTTTGTCTGATTTACTGTATGTTAGTTTTTTTCTCATTAATCATGCCCTCGTGCACATCGATGATCAACACCAGTGATTTGTTTACAACCACTAGAAAAACGTTTGTGACAATTCAACAAAACTCATTTGTGGGTATAAATAGGTAATATTTAAGGAATACTAAATCCAAAAAAATGAATTATAATACAGCGATTGTGTATTTCATAATCGACAATAAACCACGGCATGGTGTGTACAAAGGTTTGTGATCAGTAAAATCATGGGAAGAAAGTCTGTGATACGTGCATGAAAAAACGTATAAGTAACACGTGTATTGATCAACACCAGATTGTAAGCAATTAGATCTGCCAAATGTTTGAAATCTCGAATGACAAACCAATGTGTACTGTGCAGTGTGGACGCATATGTATATCTGAAGGACAGAATTGGCATCAAGCCTATAATATTTAATATTACTAAGATATACTTGTATACTTGGTTGTCATCGGTTCACACCCTCTAGCGATGACATAAGCACTGACCGAGAAAGTTTCGAATTGAAAATTTGTGTACATTATATCAGAGTTGGGCATAAATGATAGATTAGACAAGAAAACTGGGGGTTATACCTTGTATATATATTGAATAATAACCAATTTTTTTGTGCAAAGCTGGATGACAACAACTGATGGATTTTCACCCATTTATTAAACTGATTTAATGACATCATCGTTTGACTACCCCCTCCTGCCAAGGTGATGATATAATACTTGATCGTCCCACAATTCGAGCATCTTGTTAAACCATGAAACCTATGAAAGAAGCAGCTAAGTTCATGAAAATTATGCTGCTGTTGGACTTATGTAGCTCGTAGACCTCGACGTGATACCATGGCCACTGACCATGCTTCATTGGACGTTCTCTGAATCTGAGTGCTGATGACATCAACACGCATGATACACCAGCAGCCTCTTGTATTTTCATGCGGCGTGTCCGACGATGGTGCATCTATTTTTGGCGTTTGAATAATTAATTACCGAGTTAATCCTTCGGCTCCCCTCCCCTCGCGTGCCTTTGAAATGTATATGTCGAGTATTTTTCTATTCCTTTATTAACGCTTAATGCACGCTTTTATAAATGTGACGGATAAAGCCTTTGATGCCTCTCAATCGTTAAGTCAGGCAAATTATTAAAAAAAGCAACCCACGCACCCTTTGACAAATGAGGCTACGGCTACTGATACACGGATTTGGTATCGGGCTGCAGAATTTCGGTGAAATCATTTTCAGTTTTTTCTCTCCTCACTTTGATCTGATCTGGTGATTGGCTAGGTGGCCAATGTGTATCATTGAAATTCTGGGCCGTGCGAGCCCACGATAAAAAGGATTGTGCTCACGAATATGATTTGGGCTTCAAAATCGGAAAAGGGGTGACGGGGTCAAGGGACACGTGGCTGTCCATCATCCGGCGATTGCCAATTTGCCCACCACGCGGCGTTGCTAGTAAGTTGGGCTTCAGTGCCATGATCATGTATCATCATTATCGTCGCCATCCCGTTCATAATTTCCATAATTGATTCGCTGGGTGACCCCAAACTGGCCCACATATATTTATCCGCATTAGGCTATTGTCTTAATTAATCTGAGTTGCATCGCCTCGATGATGGCGAAGCTCAATTACCACTGTGTGCTCGTGAATTAATAGCTAGTGGTGATTTTTTTTTCTGGCGAAAATACAACGGATAAGGAGCGAATTTGCATAAAGGAATAATTAATAACGGGGAAGATATGCTGGGGTGCAAATGCTCTGCTGATACCACGCAACGGTAGAAAACATTTCCTCAACTGTGCTTTGGAAAGCTATACCACTAGAAAAAGTCCTATTTGAAGCCATTTTGAACACTACCTGGGAAATCAGGGAAATGTCAGGGAATTAAAATCTAACAAGCTTGTTAAAATTTTTCAGCTTCAAATTCATGGTAGATAAATATGAAATGATCAAGTTAACATGACCTGGAATATATCAGGGACATATACACATAAATCTAATGTACAATCTAAACCAACGTTCTTCGATTAATTCTATGCGCTATACGTCCCAACCAGTATTAAAAATGGGAATGGATTAATCTTTCATTAGCAGCCCTTAATTTTGCAACGCATGCAATATTCACTAATTCCATTTACTGATTGAAAATAGACACGATATTGGCGTGAAAGACGCCGTTTAATTGTTTGCTCAAATGAGGATTTACAACCACATCACTTCTGATTTAAGGGGCATTAAGGGGCGCAGAAGCAAGAAAAATATTTAACGATTAAAAATGGCGGCGTGCGGAGCCACGTGGCGTTTCTGGTTAACAACGTCCGGAGCGCCATTGCCGGCGTAAGACATTAGCTGACAAAGGCTGATTTGTTAATGAAAACCCATTCACCAACTAATTTATTCAGCCTGCGCGTATCATAAAACACGCTTTTTCATTTAGTTTTTGACGAGGACCCAGTGATTTATGCACCAGGACCGTTTTAATTGCCACCAATGGACCACTTGAACCCTTTGCTGCCAACTCTCACGATGTTAACCCTTTCTCACCCCTTTCGTCTCGCACTTGAGCGCCGTAACCCTTCCGCTGACCCTTCCGCGCATGCGCCCACGACGCGTTTGCCGCATTTACTGCTTCCTGTTCCCCAGGATGCTGGGCCCTTGAAATGGCTCCAAATGCGCATTCTTAATTCCAGAAGCTCGTCCCATTGTCCTTTCGTATTGCGCCCATTAATCCTTCCCTCACTAAAGTCCCATCGAAAATCAAAGGGTTGAAGTTTTTTGGGGTCCTGAACCTACTTCGAGAGGAAGTTAACCCTTTCGGTGCTTGCAGAAGAATGGGATTTGATGGGGAGAATGGCTGCCATCCATGAACAATTGCTCGGAGTTGTCACATTGACGATAATGCCTTGGACAGTTGCTGAAGAACCCCTTAAGTTGAGCATACTGGCGCAGGCAGCTTTTGGCTGTTGGTTTTCGGTCCAACGTGGACATATCACTTTTTGCAAACCCCAAATGACTGTCGGTTTTACGTTGTTTTATTAGTTAAAACTAAGCAGAAGAAAGCTCGAAAATATGGAGATAGTTTGACTGAAACTTTGTTTCCTAACGGCTCGCAAGCTGGCAGTGATTGCCTAGCTGTAGGGGGGAAAAATAAATAAAGTTATTTTAAGTTAAATTTAGTTTAGTTTACGCAATTTTTAAGTTTAGTTTAGTTTGAATAAAACAATGAAATGGATAAATTCCGACAGGTTGTATATAGTATAGTAGTGAAATATGTGCACATTTGGAGCAGGGCATGAATCGTAGTTTTTCTTAAAAATTTCAGTGGGTTCGTGAAAATGTCAGGGAAATTGAGATAGTTTTACAATCAATTTAAAAACATTGAAAAAGTAAAGGGTTGTGAAATCTTCTTTGTGATATGTTTGGGGTTTGTTTTCTTATGCTGAAAAATAGTACGGTTTATCATGATAAAGTTCGATTTAGAATTTGCAAATAAACACTGTGACCATGTTTGTTAGCTGGTAAATTTCTTGTAAAATGTCATGGACGTTATGGCGAAGTAGTCTGGGAATAAATTTGAGTGGGAACATTTAATCATATCACGTGATGCTGACCACCAGGGGCGCACTATAAAAGTTGATACTCCCGCGGTGGTGGCATCGTGCCTCCTAATTTATTTACAAAAAACATGTCTGTTTTGGCGCCATATGGCACCCCGGGTTCCGGTTCTTGCTTGACTTATAAACGACACCCATTCGAAAATGGCAAGTTGGTCATCTCCAGGTGCCCACTGCCCAGCTTGTGACAGTGCCCAAGAACGGAGGCTGGTGAAACCACCAGTGGATATGTGGAGGGAAGGATTTATGGATGAGCAGTTAGCCAGTCAGAAAGGACCCCGGAAATGTTTCGGCCCATGGAGTGGCCCGACTTAGTTTAAGGGCATAAAGTACGCAAGAACGGTCACGCTGGAACGTGTGCAGGAACACAAATGCGCAATGGACAAATAAAATGGCCATTGTTTTGATGTTGATGAGTCGTGCCTCCCATCAAGGAACCCCGCTGTCGTGAATGTCACATAAATAGTTCAGCAAATAAGGTCTTGTTTTGGAGTGTCCAAAGCGTAGACATTGACCCATGTTTGGCTTAGTGAGAGGCTGCACACTCCGGAAATACGACTGCTTTTATACCCTCCAGCGTTGATGTGGATGAAAACAGGGACAGTTCCAGTAACGTCAACATGTAACAGGAAACTGAAGTGCTGGCATGAGTGTTATGCATATGTGCTGGACGATGGAAAACAAAGAAAGTGGCTATTTGTGATGGGGTGAAGAAAAATCTAGATTGAAATGTCATGACATCAGTTTTATCAATACACTGCACTGCATTATGGGAAATTGCAGGTCCTAAGTACTACCCTCATTGCAGAATTACATGTAATTTTACAAAAAAAATAGTTACGAGGAACACATTTTGATGAAGGTAGAAGAACTAAAGTTGTATGTGGTCATGCGTTATCAGTGGCCATCTTGAGGGTCTTCTTATGTTGACGCCATTTTCAGGTCTGGTGGTTACAGCGCCGCCTGCTTGCAGGTACATGTACTCTTGAACCAAATAAATGCAAAAAATTAATTCTGCCTTTTCCCAAAATCTGTTATTTAAATTAATTTTTATGCACTGTAATGAGGGAAGCTGATTGTCATCAGTAGGAAATGCTCTCTGCGAATGATGACAAATGCTAATCACAAGGAATGGGGTGTCTGAAAATCGCGATGATGTGATGACATAATATATAAACGGTTCTAATGATCTAGTGGGGGGTGGATTCCAAAATGTTAAAGTAACATTCTCATGTATACACTGTAATGGGGTCCATGCGTTTTACGATGTAGAGCGTGTAGGCCAACTTATCTGTATGTAATTTATAAACAAGCAGAACTTGGATATACTCTAGAATAAACCTTTCTAGGCCTCATTAAATAAGCAGTTGTGATTATACGAGTTTCTCGTTAATTGCTCGACACTCGCCATGGCGTCAATTAAAGCGCGCCCGATTTCAATGGATTTAATAGTTTTTTCGTCAGTTTTTATCGCCGCCCAAGTATTAACCAAAGCCAGTTATTTGTTAACGTCGTCATTAAAAGTCTCATTAATAAGCCCCTCGAGTAAGAATTTTATTACTGGCAGAGCTAATAGTTCGTAATGAATAGACCTTAAAGCCCTTCGCTCGCAAATGGCCCCCGCAAACTAAATTTGAATACGATTCGGGTGGTGAAATAATAGATGACTAAGATTCATTAAAAGTGCGCCGCTGATGTCTAATTCCATAATCATTTTTCATTAATTAGGCAGCGCCACCCAGCGGCGGGGGTCCTGGGGGAAATGGCTGCCAACAACTCACGCATGTTAATGCACGCCTGACACTGTCTTAAGCTTCTCAATTAATCCGCCAAAAATAGCATTGTTTAATGCGACGCTTATTTGTGTTGATGCCGTTTTAAGTTAAAATTAACATCCGATTCCTGCGCTCGTTATTAACTTCCTTTTCCCAACTTCCATCTGCCCCCTGCCACGAATTAATTCGCCTTCTATCGTTTACGCAACTTCCGGCGAAGATGGATATCTCTTAATTCAGACACAACCCAATGTCGAAATTTGCACCCATCACGTTTTAATGGATTTTCTGCCATTTTGATGAGCCGCCCACGTGGGAAGTCCACATTTTGATGGACGTAGTTTATGCACAGTCACCACCGTATTTGTTGGACTATGTTTAACCATTCTTTCAAGTTTTATTGTTCAATTTATTATTGAGCAATGCAGGGATGTGGCCGATGTGACAAATGTGACAGAATGTGACAATTTGAAACCTGTGTGACAAATGTGACAATTTCTGTAAAAAATGGAAAATAATGTGACAAATGCAACA
>JAQFYZ010001031.1:0-28676 GCA_034695085.1 Cylindroiulus punctatus
ACAAATTTCATACAGTTTCAGCTGAAACAAATTTCATACAGTTTCAGCTGAAACAAATTTCATACAGTTTCAGCTGAAACAAATTTCATACAGTTTCAGCTGAGACAAATTTCATACAGTTTCAGCTGAGACAAATTTCTCACCCATTTCAACTGGAACAAATTTCAACCCATTTCAACTGAAACAAATTTCAACCCATTTCAGCTGAAACAAATTTCAACCCATTTCAGCTGAAACAAATTTCAACCCATTCCAACAGAAACAAATTTCATACCATTTCAACTGAAACAAATTTCATAGCATTTCAACTGAAACAAATTTCAACCTATTTTAACTGAAACAAATTTCATACCATTACAACTGAAACAAATTTCATACCATTTCAACTGAAACAAATATCATAATGCATTTTTCACGTTTCATGCTTTTAAGATACTTTGAGCTATTTACCCACATGCATGGCATTTTAAGGTGATATCCTGTTTAGACTGAAAACCAGTCACTAAACCGTTATGGTAGCATCGTAAGTATTAATAGTAATGTGAATGTCATTTCTGGGCCACCGCCCCTCAATCCATAGAAAACGCTCTTTGAGGTTGAAGAATTAGGGCCATTCATATTTTTTAATGTTTTTTTTATGGGCAATTAACTTTAACGGACCGTTCACGTCTGAGTATAGGTGATAAAATGGTTTGCTGAAACGAAAACGTTGTTTGTCACTCAACTGAAATTCGAGCTGTTATGAAAGACTTGCGAAAAAGCTAAGTTAAAACAGAAAACGTGCAAAAAGACTGCATTAACTGTGGCCTATTTTTCGATTTACCATATTTTGGTTTGGGGCAGATCATGACCCATATTTTGGACGCTTCGAATTTTTTCATCTCAGCGTAAAATAGTTTCATCAATGTACTAAAGGATCTACAAACAAATCGCAACCTAGTCCTCTCTAATTTTGGTGCACACATTTTAAACACCTCAGATAATTTCCTTAAAATCGTACAAATCTCTGAAAATCGTTACACTCTTAGAGTTTAATAACAATTACTAATTGCACAACTGTATAGTATTGTCTACACTGCGTACTATGGCTAAATGTTACTTAAATTTTCTTTTTACTGATAGATCAAATTGGCTACTTATTTTTTATAATTACATGTAGATACCATAAAGCAAATACAGGCAATAATAAAGTTAAATTAACTCAAAAAAATCGTAGTTTGGCATCTCATTCGCATGTTGGGACAATGCAAGTAGTAATAAGTCGGAAGTTTGTAAAGGAATGCGTCAACAGAGCGTTTACAACTTCAAATTTCAATTCTTTTCTTGTGTTCAGTCCACTTCGACATGTGTCTCTGGTACTAATACATGTAGTTATCTTTTCTTTACTCAAACACGAAGCATAACATGTCCCACTCAACGATAACATCATTTGTTGTTATGATCTTGCAATCATGGATTACTTAGTTTCTGACAGAATTATAATTTAAAAAATGAAAGGGTATTATATCTGGGGCCAATTTCATAAGTAAAATGAAGAGTTAAAGTACATGCCATCTAAACACAAAAACTATGAACGACACAAAGTCAATGCTCATATAAAATTTCAGTAAACGTCCAGGCATTAATTTATTAAATATTAAAGTTGTAAACAACCTTCGATAGTACCCTGTATATTCGTATTTCCAGTAAACTTCAATGTTATCACACCCCATTTTCCCTGTCTAGGAACACTGCGGTTAAACAATACGAGAATAATGAATCTCGCATTTATTAGCGTTGTCTAAAAACCCTAACTTATGCTAAATTATGGGTAATTAACACACGAGGTCGTTGCTATAAATACTGCATCCTAATCAGTTTTTTGAGTCTGGCATTTGGTAATTTTCAAGCACACAGTGAATCAACATAACACCACAAATACCAGACAAACAAATGAGGGAAATAAACAAAATATAAATTAACTTGAAGTTGATTATTGCAAAACATGTAAAGCCAATATCTGATGAGTTCAACTGGCCTTCGTGCTCTTTTTATAAGCGGGACTAAGTCACTAAGAATAGCTATAGCGTACGGCGATAAAGTACACTGTATGAAGAAAACTCAATAAAAGCCAGAAGAAAATAATAAGACATGCTTAAAATAGAAATGCAAAGAAAACAACTTCGCACTAAATTTCTCTTCGACTTTTTCGGTAGTTATCGGTAGTTAAAAGCAAAATAATGGTAAAAAAAGGTCTTCAATTCTTCTTTTCGCGCATTTTTTCTCTCCGAATTTTACGCTCCTTAAATTTGGCCATTTAGTTTCAACGACCAGCATTTCCAGACGTTCTTATCATGATTGGTGTATTTCAGAAAAAGAACACTTATCATACAGAGTCCCTTATGCGCATAAATCAATTCACCGATATTCTCATGCGATTACCAATTTCTACTCTAAAACAACTTTAACTACTCATAGGATGCTAAGCAACCTGCATTCGATTTATGCTGGCCACCTTATCATGTTGGACACTAGTTATGCACCGGACATGTGCCATAGAATTTAAGGAAACTCCTACATGTACTGTATAAGTGAATGAATACTTACAAAGGAAAAATCTATTATCCCGAAAATTAATTTCGCCAAACAGGCAGAAATAGACATTCCATGGTGATTTCACATGATCAGACAATTAGATGCAACATTGAAGTTTCTAGCATGACTGAAATCAAACTTTTGTATTGCAGGAGAGCTGTTATGTTATGTTATGTTCAGCAACTTGCTTTTTCATAAGGTAACATGCTTTTCTCACCATGGTGATGATACACATGATGATGTACACACAACATGTACACTGTATATCCTCTTCATATGTAGGAGAAAATTCCAGTTTTAATTGTCTTCAACATGAAAAGCAATTATTCAACATGATCCCCTGTCTCGTAATTACATGTTTCTATTGATTACATGCTAGAAAAATCTGTGTCTGATCACCTAGAATTCTTTCCGTCATACGTAGCACTGATCTAATTCCAAAGACATCGCCTGTGCACAAGAAAAGTGACAAATCAAAAACGTTGAAATTCAGTTAAATGCATGTTTCGCTGCTGTTTACATCATGTGCGCCGTCGAAATGGCGTAAATTTCTTGCGTATTTATCTTTAATCATACGAAATGTAGTTAATGTGCCAAATCAAGTCGAAAAAGTCAATTGAAATTGAAGGAATTCGCATAAAGTGATGAAATTTACCAAGGCAAAGGTCACTTTCAATTAAATGTAGTAAATGCACACAACACATTTTTTAAGTGAAAAATGTTAACTGAAATTGAAGGAATTCACATAAAGGAGTGATGGAAGTCACTAAAGTTTCATGTTGTCCTATAGTGGGCAGATAAAAAAAACCTCAATTATGTTCGATTTGCGTACCCTTTCTTGTGTATAGGCGACATGTTCCATTTTTGGTGCAATTTTCCTGTAATATTTTGGTACTCGTGTGGTATGTCAATCTGATGCATTTAACCCATTTTGTTTGATGCACATTCTAATATGATGCGACAAAATTTTCCTGCAAATTCTGTCATTTTCCTTCCTTTTTGTTGCAACATTCTCGTACTTGGGTAAATCTACCCCTTCACATGGCACCTCAGCTGCTGGCTGTGAGTGTATTAAATTGAACTGAACTGAATTACCAGGTACGGCTACCTGGAAACTTTTCGAACAGTTTATCAAATTAACTAAATCTCGGCCACCTTGTTAACTCCCACTATGAGTATGTACTAGAGGTGTCCGGCATGCGCGTGAACGGTATTTATTTATCCAAAATGAATCCAATAGGCTTAAAACCGGAAAATGAAAGTTTGCAACCCAAATTTAGCCGCCGGCAACATTATGCCAAGCCCGATTTACAGGCAGACCATAAAATGCAGTTTCACATTTGCATGGGCGAAGCCAAATATCCTCAAGGTCAAATGCAGGGTTAATGTAGCTTGTTCATCAGAGTCGCATTAACTGCCCATTATGCCTTTCCCCACAAGCAATGCCGCACAAGCCCACATTATACAACTTTAAAAATAAAACCGCAACTATACCTCAACGCAAAATTTGCGAACAACGTGTTTCGGTTTTCGAGAAGGTTACGTCAGCAGCTCCTCTTGGCAACATTTCACCTATGCCGTCCAAAAGCGAAAAGTTCCCTAAAATCCGGCGATTTTACAGCTCCTCAAAATCATCGCTATCTGGGATTCCCGCACTCGCGACCGGCTTCCGGTTCCGATTCCGATTATCCAACTTTCGTCCCAGTTAACTTTGGGTCGCCGGCATCGATATTCGCGCCGTGAACGTTGGAACAACCTCACTGTCAAGAATCCACTCGTCGAATGCGATGAGCCCACCTTTGGCATCCTTTGCCACTAGCGCCGTTGGGGGCGCCACAGCGGCTCTGGATTTGGCCAGGACCCTTGATTCGACATCAAATTTCACGAAGTGACTGACGCGCCACTGAATAGCCATATACAACTGAGCGGAAGTGCACGCCAATGCTTCCTGCAAAGACCCATTTTGATTCTGCCCGTTTCGAAAATGTCAGATTTTGGTCATAGGTCGATATTACGAGGTTATCATTTCACCATCCCTTTCCACCCTTGGATCATTGGATGATGGCAGAAAACTTTAAAGCCCCCTTTCCAATTCAAGCTTACATGTATACTTGCTCGGTTTTTACTTCACCATATTGATACTACCTTAATTAAGTTTGGCTAGATAACCTTAAGGCTGATCGAAAAGGCCATTGAAAATGCGTGGTAATTTTCGGACACCCTGCATAATATTTCCACCATGCAAAATCTGTTCCGTACGTTCGCTTTAATTAAATACATAAAGATGCTCAATTTGTTGCCTACCTTGTAGAATGTTTCGTCCACTAGCGACATATTTTGTTCCTTTTTCGGCGAATTACGCTCTTCATTATTAAACAATTAAATAAAAAGGACAAAAATTCGCTTACATCATCAAAAAAAGCAAGCGTGACCTTTTCGTCATTTGATGACGACCTTTGCGTCATTTGATGACGACCTTTGCGTCATTTGATGACGACCTTTGCATCATTTGATGACGGCCTTTGCGTCATTTGATGACGACCTTTGCGTAAGCGAATTTTTCTCATTTTTCTTTAATTGTTTTAATAATGAAGGGCGTAATTCGCCGAAAAAGGAACAAAATATGTCACTAGTGGATGACACATTCTACAAGGTAGGCAAGATTTTGAGCGCATTTATCAATTTATTAAAGGGAACGTACGGAACAAATTTTGCATGGTTTTGCATGGTGGAAATATTATGCTAGGTGTCCGAAAATTACCACGCATTTTCAATGGCCCTTTCGATTAGCCTTATACTTCCTCGGATTTTACTTCACCATATTGATATTACCTTAATTAAGTTTGATTAGATAACCTTAATCATACCTCCCTAGTCAAGGTAAGATTAAGGTTTGGTTGGAAGCAGGCCTGGAGAGCATACAATTTTAGGTTTACATGCAGACTTCCATTTACGTTAATCTAAGTTAGTCATGCATTTACATTAAACCTGTTTTACCTACCTTGACGTGACTTGAGTACACTTCGAGCTAATTCAAAATAGGGTAACTGGGTGCACTTTGTGAATGAGCCCAACTAGTTTATTAGCCTGGTTGAAACCGACCACCTAAGTTCTTAACTAGGTTAGTAAACTAGTTTGGGTGCCACCTTGGGAATGAGGAATTACATGCATGACTTACTGTAAACGTAACCGTATGCACAGGAAACAGGTTACCTGCTCATCTTAAGTTAAGCCTGCATAAACTGTTGCAGCGTATAACTTGGCTTGAGGTGCACTGAATAAGACCACCCCTGCTGATTATGAAATCAAGTACTGTATACTAATGCACATGTGTAAAACATGCTCAACTTGTATAGCTTCAGGTGTCTGGCTATACTTGTAAATATAAAAGGAATTCTCCCTATAGTCGATAATGGCCATAAGAAGGGTTCTGGGTCACAAATCGACTTTCAGATGGAAATTCCTATATAGTTCCTCGTACAGGAAGTTTGACAACTGTTGGTCAACCTTAACAGAGTATGAAAGAATACATTCGCGCCTTGTTCGGCTAACATCTTTTCTACTGAAAATAATTAGATAATTAAATTTCTCTTGAACCACTTGCAACAACCCTTCAAATACAGTCATTCGTTAAATCAGGAATACCTATCAAAGTTTGTATCATGGGGAGTCCTAAACATTGCTTCCGTTTCGAAGCCAATGAAGATTTCCTCGCCAGAACAATTTCCGTGAGGTTATTTCCACCAACAACACGTTTGCCGTCATTCCCTTCCAAGTCATCAGCTAAACGTGGCTTTAATTATTGTTTACCTAAAGATGGCTTAATTAGAGCTGCAATACGACGATTATTACGCTCCAGCAGACAAGGAAAATGTTGCCAGTGTTCGCAGGAAGGGGTAATAAACCTCAAAAACTGTAATTAGATCTAATTCCAGTGGCAGTAATTGGCCATCAAATTGGCTGCGTCCTCGTGTGGTGGCATTTTTGGAATGTGCAACAACGAGATAACAGCATTGGTGCACATATTTTTCACATCTTGATTTATCAACTGGTGCCTGGCGCAGTAAACTGCATTAAAAATAATAAAGCAGCCAATATTGCAATACAATGTACAGACTGTAGATGTATTTTTCGACATCATCATTGACCGAAACAAAAATCGAATTGAGCAAAATTTGTATCCAAAACAGATAAAAAAATGACGGTTTTTGTAGGACGATAGCATATTTTCAAAAAAAACTGCAAAAATGAATGGATGGTTTTTCCCGCATTGTCATATGCAAAAAGATGACTTATCATCGACACAGCTGATATCACGTAGTAACATTTAATGGTCACCCTTCCCCAAAGATGAGAAAACACTTGAACGTGATACAGCATCACACTCACGCCATGGCATACAAACAACGCCTAGAGAAGCACTTTGTCCATGGTTTGGCAAATAAATTTCATGATCCCGCAAATTATTGCTTCCAAATTGGATTTTGAAAAGGGTCGTGAATCACCGTCGCTACTTACAAATCCAGTCACTATTGCAAAAATATGGTTTAATAGCGAGTCTCCGGCAATGGCACGGTGAAATATTGCTAAAATATTGCGCTGAAATATTTCTAGTGCTAATTTGAACCTCATGTTTGCTATACCATTAGTCAATTACATTGCGCAATAATGCCACTGCAAGGGCAAAAATGCCGTTCCCCCACAAGAGCACATGTATTTTTAATGTGTCAAAAGTCGATCAAAAGCCTTCGAATTTGCACGCCACAACAGGTGAAAACGCCCATGTGGGAAAACTCATAGTTGAGTTAAATATTTACACATGTGCATCTAACAAGCACGAAATTATCATTTTTTTCCATTTTCCAGCTGACAACCTCAATGAGGAATAATTTAACGATCAGCCCAAGCTGTTTATGCCAATCGTTCTTCGAAATCCGAGGCAATCTAGTGCCTGCTGTTTGCTGACAATATACGTATAAAGACCCCTGACATAACATTCATTGCCAATGATTTTTGATGGTCGTAATATCAACTCTTAATTGTCAATTTCAACAGCCTTTCTCTACTCGTGCAATTGTATTTGAGTAGGCAATAAATATTGATAGGCAAGCTTGGACACCGTTTACATGCAAGATTTAAGATACCGGGTACCTTAAGCTAAGTCAGTCGTGCATATTACACATGTATAATCTACAACATAGATGTATACAGTATTTACCTAACTTGAGTATATCTACGTCGCTGCAAATGGCAAAAACAGTTTGAACTGTTTTAATTAGCTATGAGCTTTATTTCTCAGTTTTTTGGTAAATCTAAAAACCAGATACAGGAAGCTCCCCAACCCCTATACACTGTAGCAGGCGCCATTGTAAACACACGGGGAAAATGTGTCTGGTTTTAGCAAACCCAGTGGATTACAATCCCAAGGTCCAAGCTGCTTTATGAAGCAGAGGTGTTTTGCAACATGTCACCATCAGGTGACATTGAAGGCAAATTATGCAAACCCACACTAGTGAATGAATTTGTGTAAGTGCGATTATTTGAGGTGAGTTTAGGCTTGCATATAAACATAGGGATTGTCCACACATCAACAGCTTTCGTGTAAAATCAGAAATGAAAGTGTTACAAACATTATTATCGCGCAAAATAAGCTGAATAATGCAGTTTGCACATTAACGCATATTTGGTGTCTTATTGATTTTTATTCGACTCAGGTCCTCAAAAGCTAATTTTTTACTAAATGAACAAAAAAATTGGCACTCGTTTAGAATCCATAATGTGCACATAAAAATCCTTAGAACTGATTCGTTCCTTGGCGTGCAGTGTATTTTCCTAGCTGAAATGTGTACACCAACTTCCCCTTTTTTATCCCATGTGTGTTTTTATCCCCGTATTGCTCAAAAGTTCTTCAGCTTGGAAAAGCTCGAAAAGCCGTTATTTCTTGTTTCGCTTTTTCTGTCAGGCATTAAGTTCCATTTTTCCAAATCCCTTAATGCCTCAAGATTATGTGATATATGCAGTATGCGCCTCATATGGCCTTTAGTTTTGCTATCAGCCGTATAACGATTTTCACCTTGAAAAAAATGGAGCTTTTCGAGTAAACTGATCCCATATTCGAGAACTATTGTTTTCGCAAAAATCGCCGAAAGCTCAATGTGCACAATCTGGTAGCCTAACTTGATCTTCCCATGCTCCATCACAACCCACCATTTGATACTTCCATTTGGCTTACAAACGTGATCATCTGAGCAAGAATGGTAATGTTTTTTGACATTACTTGAGTTCTTCTCTTTTGCACTATGTTTACATGCACACTTTAAGTTAACTTAAATATACATCATTATCAAGTCACTTGTATCAAACGCCATCATCCAGATTCTCACATCAAGTCCGCACAACTCTTGCAAAAATTTGTGAAACATGTTTACGTGCATATAACCTACTTGAATCAGGTATCTTTTTCTGCATGTAAACAAAGACTAGGTTTATATGCAGAACATACGCTAAAGTGATTGATTGGCAATTTAAACTGAACCCTGGGAAGACAACTAAAAATTGTCGATTTCATATCTTTATAAAGTCAAATCTCCCAAAACAACTAAAACATGCAACAATAATGATTAAAAATAACGAAACAAAATAATAATATCGTGTGTTCAGCATGAATTTCTTTACTAAAAAGCCATTGTTCAAAACTGGCAGACTTGAGTTTTTAACAAGCATAGTGCCTAAAATTGTAGAAATTGCTTCCATGATTACAGAACATTTGATAAATAAATGACTTCATTCCTTCATGCCCTATGAATCTCGATTGTCCTATTAGTAACACGAGTGGTCAAGCAAAGTTGTTTTTCGATTGCATCCGGGTGTGAGCTGACTGCTAGCAACAAATATTTGTCAAATTGTCGTTCGCAAGTCATTCTGGTAATTGAATTGTGGCGCTTTGAGAATACACAGGGATGAAAATTAAGCTCACTGGCTCCGTGCATCGCAACTAACAATGTGAGGATCAACGAAACAAAAAATGGGACAGACACTGGGGCAGTGGGTTGTTCGACTGCCATGGTGACAGTCAACAGTCTAGTCGAGATGTGATTGAACGTTTCAGCGCAGCAAGCAGCCACCATCTAATCCCTCCGAACCATTTTGTTTCACATTGATAATGTGACTAACAAGGCCTGTTAAAACTCAAAATGCATGGTTGTTATTTCGGGAAAAAAATGTATAGTTTGAGTGCAACAGAGCCGGCGCACATAACAGCCCTAGTATGCTGCTAAAAAGTAAACGGTGAATTGAATTATAATGGTCTACTATATTTGCTACCTTTTATACATTTTGACTTCCCAAATTGTTAGTGATTTGTTATTTGCAAGCAAGCGCTAGGAGTTTTTGCAATGCCAAACTCTAAAACCTTCTAAAAATCGGCAGAAAATTTGCCTGACCAAACCGGAACGGATAGGCGAAAACCCAATAAATAAATTAAAAATGAAACCATCAAAGTTGGCTACCTACCATCAAGAAAAATCAATGCATTTCCCTCCTCATCCAATCCACAAATAGGTGGATCCTTGAGATGTCACACTTGTTGATCGTTGATTTTTGTGCTGCTTAGTATTTTCAACATGTTTTCATCCATTTGTAAAAGGACCCATGGACCAAAGCACCTAATATACGAGTTTTCACATGTACCAGACTTCAGTTTCATAATAAGTAATTTCACGACGTTTACGTGCAAGCGTTAACTCACCTTACACACGTACATCTTTACCCAATTTGTCTTAACATCTATCACCTGGTAGTCACATGTTGCAAAACATTCAAGACTCCTCTGTTTCTCATCTCTGTCAGTGTCGCTACATCTGGTTTTTACATGCATTAGGAAGACATCACGTGATCATCTCATGCTCATAATTTGCTTGGTTTGGGGTGCATTGCATCAAACCACTCACAATAGAATGCCAAACGTATACAGGTAGTAAACACGTAAAGCAGGTGCATGGCTTACCGAGCTTAAGATATATTAAAGTCTGCATGTAAACACAGCTAATCCCCAATAATAAACAAATTCACCAAATGTCAAAAAAATCCAATATGTACAAACCTGAATGAGTAAATCCCAGCGAAACAAAACTGACGAATGTGCACCAGGGATTACGTGCTGTCAAGTGTCACGTGACTTCTTCAAGTGGACATCACAAGTGACGATATTTCCTAGATGGCAGAAAGTTTCCAATTAAAAAACACCGAATATTCCTGAAAGTATCATCAGCAAGAAAACAAGCAGCATTAGTGAAAACTTGCTTCATATTTATTTCATCCTAATTGTCACTCTGCACACAAATGAATTTACATGCACAGTGGATATGCGAATAAATATGTTGTTTTTTTACAAAAGTTATCAACAGGATAATTTAAAATACATGTTAAATACTTCTCAACTTTTTAAAGTTGTGTTTGGGGACACACTGGATAGTTCTGCAAATGCAAAACAGAAGGTGTCACCCAAATTCGTTCAAGTGTTCTAAAATTGCACATCACTGACATAAATCACGTGAGGAAAGGAGCAAGGGGTGAACGGTCGCTATAAAACCTTATTCCGATTATCTGAATGGCAACACAGAGAAACGTACGAAATACATTTCATGAATGCAGGTCAGTCAACTGTACAAAAATATGGAAATTCTTACCTCTAATTAAAATCTTGAGCGTTCTGCAAACAAGAAAACAATCACTAATAGTCGTGACACGTTGACAAAAACAGCCTGTGGTACCCCAGCTATAACACAACACCAGCACTTGGTCTTCGGAACCAGGTCTTCAGGGAAGACTTGGACAGTTCGTTCGTAGGAACCATGTGTCCGTCATGACCGAAGTAAGACCGTCTTGAAGAGGTGCTTAGTATAGACGTGCGCCTCAAGTCACTGTTTCTGATGCCATTGCAGTGGCCGTTGCTTTTTTCGGACAGTTTTCGAGATTGCCGCCGAATGCTGAAGTTGCGTTCTGACATGGTGTGACAGTGGGGATTGGAACACGTGACTGAAATCAATGACAGAAGTTCATTAAATTGCAGATTGCCCTTGGATAATTTTAGCATATTTGTTAAAGTAACGTTGATCATTTTTTTCAATTTAAGGCCCATTGAAAGTGCGTTGTGACTTTGGGGACGCCCTGCACAAAATTTCCAGAAACAATTTCTCCTTTCCTAATCAACAGATGAAAATCATTTTGGTACTTGTCCATTAACGGAACTACATATTATGTTAGGGTAGGGTAGGTTAGGTTAGGTTATGTTAGGTAAGGTTAGGGTAGGTATAAACGCTCAAAATACCTCAAAAAACCTAACCTAACCTAACCTAACCTAACCTATCCTAACATAACAGGTAGTTCCGTTAATGGACAAGTACCATAATTTTTTTTGTTAACATTAACAGCGACTTGCGTTTTTTGGTATGCGCTGTTGAAAACTTATGGAAATGTATAATATATTAATAAAAACGGTAATTCTATGTTTGACCTAGCTCTTTATTTTGCTTTATGGGCGATAGATAGCAGCACCTGCCGTCTGAATGGGAATATAAGAGATTTACTGTCGTTGGCAAAATAAAGAATATCTGAAAAGATTCTAAAAACGAAATGTCTTTTTATTTTATATAGCGCAGGAACTTACTATCAATATAAACTTTGAATTAAAACATTTAGTTTCATCTCGTCGTATCTGTCCAAAATTTTCAAACTTAAATTGCAAAAAAAAATCACTTTCAATGGGCCATAAGACACCAACAGTCAGAGAGTGAGATTCTAGTGGTGGGGTAGTAGGAAAATAAAAATAAATCAATGTATTAACGTCTTAGATCCAACCTCATGGAAACGTGCACGACATCGAAATTCATTAATGAGGGCAGAGGAGGGATAGACAATGTCAGCATGTAGTTAAAATCGCTACATCCCAAGTGAAAAACATGGGATAAACTTTACGGTATCATCTCTGCTCCAAATATGCACAAAATAAGTATTGCCTAATAGACAAGAATGATACGTCCTAACAGTCGAAATGCACCCTTTCATATTTTTTTATGCATGTGTTTATCATAATCTAACCAAACATAGTAATGTTTCTTCATTGTGTTGCATTTGAAGGCACACAAAGAGCAGGGAAAGTACTGTAGAATACACTGTATATAAAGAACATGCCAAGGTCATGAAAACTTTCAATAATTTAAATGTATTGGAGGTTTGAAATAATTTTATGGCAATATGCATTCGAAATTCATTGATAGGGGACAGAGAATGTGTGAAAATTGTTAAAATTTCCCACAAAAATTATTAGAGCTTGCAGTCAAGTTTAATCATGCACAATGCTAATCATGCACAAAATCAATCCCTGCACAATTAGAAAGTGGGCTTCTCCTAATGGCTCGTTGGCTAGCAGCGATTGCCTTGCGATTGGGGCAGCTAAATATTAAATGTCTGGGATAGTTTCGATTAAGCATACAGAGTCGAAAAAATAAAAGAGGAAAACTTGACACATTAAGACAGCTAGGGCAAGTGTCAATGCTGCACAAGTAGTTAAAATTCATGTAATTATTTTGCGCACATTCGGAGCAGGGCATAATCTGTAGTACTGTATATCCGAGTAATTTACACTTTAGAGGATGCACAACAAGCATCGCTATTATGAATCTCTCGAGACAGGTGCAGCTGGTGAGTTATCGAAATATGTTTCTAGGGCCAAGGGTCCTCCATAAACTTGTTCAAAAAGATAACAATCGTTTACCTGAA
This sequence comes from Cylindroiulus punctatus, assembly GCA_034695085.1. Taxonomy (NCBI): domain Eukaryota; kingdom Metazoa; phylum Arthropoda; class Diplopoda; order Julida; family Julidae; genus Cylindroiulus; species Cylindroiulus punctatus. Next base: position 13,354 of record JAQFYZ010001031.1, read on the forward strand.
TGACCACAACTGTTGTTCCTCTGAGACGGGCAACAACACCTCAGGACCGTCATGAAGTACTGACGAAATCTGCAACGAACAAAACATGCGAATTAGGGTCAAGCACATAAAAATGTGTTTTCATGCAGCGAATTGTTCCTGGGGGAAATCTACACTGTAAAATATGTGCAACAGTACGTTACGTGCAGCCCATCGAATTTCATAACAGAAAGTAAGGTGTTGTTTACCCACTTTACATTCAGCGTAATATTTGTTTCCATGTGCCATAATACAATTGTGTTGATTATGCCTCGGTGCTTCTTCCACCATGTGACTGCACTTACAAATCGATCTTTGTGCATCTGCACTGACGTCAATATTTACACCAGTAAAACCACAACTGTGTGTCTTTGTGTGTCACAATGTGGTAGTCTTTAAGAATGAGGATAATAGTGCTGCGCAATGATGAGGAATTCTGGGAAACAAACTTTGGCAATTTAAGCACGATGGTTTTATTGAATTTAGAAACTAGAACAAGCTTGATAGAGAAACTAAAATTCTCCTCACACGTTTCAATTCCTTTTTTTCTGGGATTTATGAGTTTTTTGACTTAAGGTCAGTGTCCAAAGGTTTTCCAGCCATTCTCGCTCAAGCGTTATGATCCCGAAAATCATAAAGAATTGTTAATAGCATCAAGAAACAAAGATGCAATTGTTTGAAACATTCCATCCTTCACTTCATAGGTAGGCTGTATCATTGCAATTTCTATCTTGGCAAACCACACGCGTGTTTTAAATGCCAGAATAAACGTACTTATCGTTTTCCATTGAATGCCAAAAGGAGAACTATTCCGTAGACAGCAATAAAACTATACTCAAAATAATAAAATAAGTGCTGAAAATATATGTTACGGTATATATGATATTGGCAGTCAAAGCCTTGGCCACGGCTTGTATTAGAAACGTGAAGCAGAAAAAAAATGATCCCATTGGTTCCGAAAGTTCAACGGGAAATGAGGCCAGGAGTAAGTTTCATTTTGGAAATTGTACTGTTGTTGCTTAAAAAATATTTCTGGGAACTGCTGAAGGATTCTTTCAACTTATTTGAATATGAAAATTGATATTTAGTTTAAGTGCTACCGAAATACCGAATCTCCATATCTTAAGGCCCATTGAAAGTGCGTTGCATAAAATTTTCAGAAACAATTTCTCTTTTCCTAATCAACATTCGAAAAGACACGCAGAAAACGCAGGGACTTGCGTTTTTTGGCATACGCTGTTGAAAACTTATGGAAATGTGGAAACTTATGGAAATATTAATAAAAACGATAATTCTACGTTTGACCTCTTTATTTTGCTTTATGGGCGATAGATGGCAGCCCCTGCCATCTGAATGGGAATATAAGAGATTTACTGTCGTTGGCAAAATAAAGAATATCTGGACAAATTCTAAAAACGAAATGTCTTTTCATTTAATATAGCGCAGGAACTTACTATCAATATAAACTTTGAATTAAAACATTTAGTTTCATTTGAAATTATCATATCTGTCCAAAATTATCAAAATTCAATTGCAAAAAAATCACTTTCAATGGGCCTTAATTTGCGGATCTATATCAATCCCCATGCATATCTAGCATTTTTATGAAAAAAGAAACAAAAATGTTGCTAAAATAATTCGGTTTTCCTGTAGTTACTTTAGAATTAAGATGTACATGTATTTTCAATATCAGGACGAAAACAGTCCTGTCCATCCCTCCCCCATGTACGTCCCTTAACTATATAGTTAATCCCAAACTTAAAACTTTAATGGTAACAACGTTCTACTGCAGTATGTCCCCATGCAGTTTGGTAATCTCAATTTCAAATTCAATTTTCAACACATTGTGGTTATTGATTTGACGATTTTCTAATCTGTACAGAAACTTGATCTGAAAAGCAAAACAAGATTGCACTGTCAAGTAACATGCAACCATGTGATAGGGCCTACGAGAGAATTAAGGAGTTTTGGTCGTTTACATACGTCGCCATTATTAATGGCTTCGCTATTTATCATCATGAAAGTTTTCAAATTACTCAAGCACCGTGACGAGTGCAGCGCAACACTTCAGTCTCATAAGACAAATTCCTTCTGCATTCCATTTAAGTGACTAGCGTAAACTGCAGAGACCATTATCTTTAACGAGGACACATGGGCCGGGTGGTAATGGAACATCGCTGAAGTTATACAAACCCAAAAAAAAAATCCTGACTGGCAGCATTTTAAGACCAGATAATGTTATTGATTATTCAATAAGAGGAAGCCGAGGGCCAATCATTTAATGTTCTCTTGTTACAAAATGACACAAGTGCTGTCTTCTTACTGCATTAGGCAGAACATTTTATGCAAACATTTGTGGGTTACCTGTCGCTCTAAACAAAATTCTTATTGCCGAAAAATTCACATTATACATCATACGAATCATACGAACTCAAACTGTTCTTCCTATTGTCGGCTGGATACGAGCACCATCATTGGAAATTTGGTTTGTGGAGTTACAGATTTCACGGTATAAATTAGTGAAGGGATGGGCCGAAACTTATCGATTGCACAATTAATGAAAACTGGTTGATAATGGACTCACGTGACTATAGATGCAGTAGTTAACATGGTTAATTATTGCCAACATCCCGAATATAATGTGTGCAATAAACATGCAATTTGATGTAAATGTGGTAACTTCACGTAATGTATTCCTTAATCGCTTTCTCGATTTTTACCTTTAAAAAGTATTGATAAAAGGCTGTACACTATGAGAAAGTCAGCTTCGTTTAGGTCACTGAAGGCACAAAAACGAACAGGCAATGAAAATAACAGGTGATATATCGTTCCGGCTAAGGCAGGTGTCATTCTTGTGCAATGCACAGCTCGTATACTAGACAAGTATAGGGTTAAAATATAAATATTCCTCGCACGTTTGGAGCAGGGACAAATATGTAGATCTGTGCAGTGCATATCCGATTAAAATATTAAAATGAACATAGCAGCCATCTACCAAGATGAAATGGGGTGTACGTAGCATTATTATTTCATGTGCATGCATAAAACATGCAAAACAGGGGACATATGAGACCAGCTAGTTTTCTTTTTTCCTCTTCTTTTTCAAATTATAAAACTGAAAGGCCACGAATTATCACAGACACAGCCAGGTTTTTTCTGTAACTTGCTCTGGGGCTGAGCTTAACCAATTCTAAAATTTAATCAAAACTCGAGCAAAAAGTAATCCTAGAAGTGTGACTTTGTCCCAACATACTTTCCCATGACCACTTACCTGGCGTTCATTTTGAAGTAGATGATCGGATTGTACATGCAGCTGCTCATGGCCACGAAATAGATGATCAGGTAGATGTGCTGGATGTACTTGGAAGAAATGACTGCGTGGTTGTGGGCGATATAAATGAAGTAAGCGTGGTAAGGCAACCAGCAAATGGCGAAAATCGTCACTACAACTATGAACATCCGGACAACCTAATAAATAAGTAAATGACGCAGTTAGTGGCAAGCGAGTAATCAATCGTCTACACTACACTGATCAACAACAGTTAATGGAGCATCAGCTTCATTTTGCGAAGATTGGAGACAAGTTTATGGACCATTTGGCTGCGAACTCGCCATCCCGAGTCTAAAACGTTGACATTTGCAGCCCCTTAAAATGGGCAATCACTGCAAGCCTGCCATCTTGATGAGTTTTCACTTTCAGTGCACATACCAGTTACCAGTATCGATTGGATCCAGCTTAAAATAGCAGCTCGGATTTCCCTGAAGAATCCACCGAGCTCCAAATCGTTTAGAACTGTTGATATTGTTGTGTTTTTAGAAAAGTAGCTTATGCAAACGGAACATGGAAGTCGTGTCATATTACACACAAAACAAGCCTTTAACATGCTTAGGGCAATTAGCATATCCTGTTTCGGCTGGCTGAACCGCAATTCCGTCCTATTTGTTATACAAATGCACTGTACATAAAGAGTATCTAATTGTACAGGGTGTCCGGCTTGCAGGCACCCAAAAATAACGGTCAATTATTGATATCCACATGATTATTTTTTTAAACTAAACATTAAGGACATATCTTCAAGATTCCTTTTGCCCCATTTTACAATATCACTAGTTCACCCGTGTGATCAAATGAATTTTGCTTAGTTTAGTACAAGTGCGGTCACAGGTCATATACATGTAGGTGCACATGCTACCAGAAAAGTGTCATCAAACAAATCCCGAGGAATGTCCTATCAACTGATCTTTAGTTTGAGAAACTATGCCTAGTGGTTAATAGGCCGTTATTTTTGGATATCTTTAAGCCGGACACCATGTATTTGCCCCCAATGGGCTTCTTTAAAGGCGTCAAGGATGTTGAACAAATGGAATTAAGAGACACTAAAACCACTCCTAAACAGAGTGGCCTCGCATTTGAGGTTTAGTTTTGGATAATTCAACGAAGCGAAATTCACTGGCGTGCACGTACCATGGCCACTGATTAATTAATGAAAGAAACTCGCTAAACTACAAAACCTTGAAACCTCATAAAAAGTCACAAAAAGGATGCGGAAAATGTCATTAATGTGCCTTATGCCCTGCTCCGCCATAGACACTATGAAAACGTGGGCCTATCCTAATGGCTCCTAGGCTGACAGTGATGGCCTGGCGGAAAGGTGGATAAATAAATAGATTACATGTTCAGGTTAGTTCACCCTATAAGCAGTAGGTAGAAAAAAAAGAAAGAAAAAAAAGGAGGCGACAGTGAAGACAGGTGCATTGTGTACTAGACAAGTAGGATTGAAATATATATTTTGAACCCATTTGGAGCAGGGCAATGTATAATAATCATCCATATTTTATAGAATTGGAAATAAGCAGATCAAGATTTACTGCACTTAACGAAATTAAAAATAATAACAGAACAGCAAAGTCGAAATATCGTCAATTACCGTCCCTACCAGGCCACATGGTGTTAATTACATTACATGTACTTACCGATATTAGCTAGATACTGACAGGACAAAGATTCGAATTTAGGCAATAACTGAACAAAGCATTTTTGGTAAACACTTGATAGCAGCATTATTATTCAAGCTGCGAAACCCTTCCGAGTTTTCACACACAAAAATGTGAAAGTTCAAAAGGTTGGCCAAATCCATACGTTCGTGCTGCATTTGTTTAAATGTTGATGGATTTTGTCAGCACAACTGGGAGCAGAAAAATAAATCAATAGTCAGAAATACTGTATAGATCAGAAATTCCTCTTTCTTGCAACCAGTGTGACGAACTTTAAACCCACGACAAGAGCTGACGGCATTCCGTGTATCGAATTCTAATGTACTATAGATATTTGAAACAAAGTGTGACGTCTGCTTAGATCAAGTGAACAAATTACCCCCAACGTAGAAACTTATAAGGTAGGACGGGAGACATGATAGTGTTTTATTAACCTGATTGAAATTCATGATCATCCTGACTGATAATTCATGCGATAATTCGAATACAGTATACGTAGCCCATTTGAACTTGCATTTCTGTCTACAATGATGAAAAGTTGTAACTAATCTCAAAATACGATACATAAATTTATTGATTGATGTTTTTAGATTTACCACAAACACACGGAACAGGGATTCACGTGTCATCTCAAGTTAATCCGGTTTAAACTGTTTACGCGATATTTACCGCGACAATGTTTACATGCATAATATAACATACGTCAGGTCTGTCACATTCTGGAGTATGAGATCCTCCAGATGCGAGTCTGGAGGTCCTCACATGCCAGAATGCATCAGGTCCAAAAGTATGTTACACTCTGCTTGTAAACAGTTTAAATAGCTTGGTTTGAGATGTCTTGAATCACAACATTCCCTGAAGATTCTCAAATCCAGTCTGCCCAAGTCTATTCAAGGTTCGTAAAATATGATTAAACTAAGATGCTGATTACATACATGTATAACATAGTTCAACACAGTGATTTCAGATACACGTGACCTTAACATTAACAGAAAACCTTCCGAAAGGCCCGGTCACGCACCTCTAACTGAATCCAATGCAAAAATAATCTGAAATTGATGAAAGCCTGTTCAAACAAAACCCTCTTCCATCATCTCCATTCGCAATTAGGGATGACAAACCCAGGTCCTGGAAGTGCATTTGCAAGAACCACATCATTTGCTATTCCACAGTGACACGCTTTCGCTACATGCGAAGCGCATTTCCGGAAATTGCGCAAGAATAGAGAGCAATATGCCCATCAATGAAATTATCGTTACACCACAGCATTAACTTAGATCGACGTGCGGCAAATTCGGTTTTCCAACTTAAACATTGATACGCCGTGGCATTATCCGCGCGTGCAAACATTCTGGCAGAATTATAGCAACATAAAATATCCTATCTTAAAAGCAAGGCCTCACTTAGCGTCTCCAATTGAGGTGCGTGATGGCGGGCACTTTGCAGAAAACCCACGTGTACACACCAGCCAGCACTGTTTTTATTTGACAGGCAATTTTAGCGAGAAGTGCATGCTTGAGAGCAAAACGAAAACACGCTTAGCCGGTAAAAAAAATGCACTAACTGCGTAGCTGTTGGGCCCTGATTAGCATAAATATCTGGTTACGAATTGAACATTTCAGTTTTTCCATTCGAATCTTGCATCATGTATTCTGGACAATGTCTCACAATTCGCAGTGCATGTTAGGAGACCACGTCTCATCCTAGCAAGGTACTTTAATTCGATCACCAAAATGCGTGTACATTTTGTTATTTCATTAAGCGGCACCAACTTCGAACTAAATTTTCAATTTCTGTGTGCATAAATGACGTCCGCCCTACACCACTAATCCAATTCGCCTGATTTTGGCAACCCCACTTCACCCTCTTGGACGTCCTATTGTAGGAATAACTCAAGCTGACTAAAATAATCTCCAAATGCTCTCCATAAGCTTATCCATAGACTACGATATTGCCATACTTTCCCTCATACATTAGCTCATAAGCTCGCAGTGATTGCCTAGTTGTTAGGGGCAGCCAAGTCACATTACATGTTTATAGTAACCTAGACCTAAGTTAGAAATTAAAAACAGAACGACACACGAGAATGCAAAAAGAACAACATTTCTACATCTAGGACAAATGCCAGTTTTGCATATCAGACAAGGAGGGTTTTACCACACATGTGTGCACAGACTGCATGCTGTGTAGTAAAGTGTATATAAATTGTGGTAGCACTCGCTAATACAAAGTTGCATTAATTTGGTGTTTTAAACCTCAATTATGCTTGGAAGTGGCTGGTTAAAAGTTCTGAGCATTCTCAAAAGGAATTTTACACCATTGTACTCTACAAGGAAACCTCTCCAATACTCGGAACTATTCCAATCTGGAGAACCATTGGAGATGGTGAAGTTACCCTTTCAGGTCTTCAAACCATGAAGCCATCATCAACAAATCCAACAGCTCAGCCTGCTAACATCTTCATCATCTTTGACATCTCCTGTCCATTATTCTGCTGAATTTTTAAGTGTCCCGTTAATTAACGTTAATGCAGTCAAGTAATAAGGTCACGTTAATGAACTGTACCACAAACTATAGGTACTCGACGGTCTCGTTAGTGGTCGTTATAGAAAGGTGCTTTAAAATTGTAATTACTCGTGCCATGAAAGAATCAGGCTGATGCCTACTCCCTTTAGTACATGATCGTCCAGTTTTGTAAACCCTGCCCTTTCCAGCCTCAGACGTCGTTTATGCATGGGCCTTAGCCGGTGATACTCCTATCGCAAATTAAAACGTTAAGTGCTCACTGATTGGATAAATTCGGTCCAATATCTTGTTGACCGTTATTTGCCTACTTCGAAGCACTGAAACGCGAAGTCTGGAAGACTTAATTAGAGTCGTAAACTAAATCGCAACGGCCAGATAATAGCCAAATGGAAGGTCAGTGTTGGACATGGGATGATAAGCAGCCTCTAATTAAGCGCAATTTAAATTTAAAGCAAACTGATCAGGCTCCTGGTGGGGCGCACTGTAAGCCGTCAATGAGGATTAATTTACTGTAAAGTAATTTGCTAATCGATGCTCTGGTCGTATGCTCAGTACAGATTGCACCGTCAATGACCAACCATACCAACTTGTTCAACTTATCAAAAGTTGCAGCCTTAAGTGCCAACATGCGCAATCACGTGATGCGCAAAATTCCAAAATGCCTTCAAACCTTAGAAATACCGGATATTTCTTACATGGAAATAATCCCCCAGACCGGCAGACGATACATGTAGAGCTGAAGATGGCCTTTCAGAGCCAGAAGCAGATCATAATGCACACAATGGGATGTTGTGCCTTATTGACCCAAGCTCGTCCTCACCCAATGGGAAATGGAGCAGAAAACACAAAAGCATGGCGTCATGCTGCTCCTCGTGATCTCTGGCTTACATCAACACCTCATTTGTTTCCCAAATGTGATGGACGTGGCTAGAATTTCCTGACCATCTGAGCAATGACCGATGGCGACGTGCAAACAAGGAGGACGAGCAGTGACTTATTGACATGGCGGATACGGGCGGGAATGTGAAGTCAAGCTTACGAGTCAATTTGAGATTAGGTTCCTGCCCCGGGGTCTGTCATCTCCACTGGCTTCCCCGATCAGCTCCTCATCCCATCCAATCCCCCTCGGATAACTATCTTCTGAAGATTTTGCTGACATCCAATGCACGTGCGTGCTACCTGTATGCATGGCCAGATTCGATTTTCTAACTAGCTCCGTCGACAATACCATATTTCGTTGGTCAATCACTAAATAAATTATAATGCGGAAAAAAATTGCAGGGGAAGCAGTACATGTTGGTGCAATTTTCAGATGTTCAAAATCGTGATGGTTTAATAAATAACAAACTAATATAAAATATTGGTCACATTTGGAGCTTCAAGAAGACGTTAGTCATATTATATTGAAAAAAAAAGTACAAAAAGGTCAAATTTAGAACATTTGCTTTTTCTCTAATCATATCTATTCAACAGAAAAGTAAGCCTGGAATGCCATTTCCGAAACTCATTGTACGACACGAAACTACTCACGATCTGCTAAAATCGCTTAGATTCATTAAAAGCTAAAAATAGTAACAACAGAAGTCATCAAATGCAGCCGATGATAGCGTCACAGACCCTGACTTAGTAGAACCATTTCCTGTTTGGGCCTATCCGGCGTAGACATCAGTCCTCCACTCCTTATGCAAAACTGTTAACTGTTTTCTTAACTAAACAATGATATGCTAATAGGATATTACATTTATACAATGTGCTCATACCCCCTTCACCAGAAGGTTCTCAAAAACGCAAAAGTGGCAAAAATTATAATGGCAGTGAGCAAGTCATGAGCGTTAATCTATCCAGTTGTGTCGTAAACAAAAACATGTTCATCTCAAGTTAAACCCGTTTAAACTGTCGACATGCCGTTTGAAATTACCTGATTCTAGGTGTCTAGACTCAAATAGCCCCTGCAGAGATGATCACGGTACGATCAAGCAAAGGTAGGTACAATCGTGCATACATGCTTTCTGCCACTTATGTAAATTATCTCTTGCATGTAAACAGTATAAGCAACATCGATATGTTTGCAAAACCTACACTTTTACAATGTTCCTAAACAATCGTGCCTGATGCCGGTGCACAGTATATCACGCACAACATACATGTACTGTAAATTAAAACCATTCAAGCATGTAAAGGGGTGGATAACTTTTGCACCTCATGTAACATGTTCTTACACATCAGTACAAAAGACTTGACAGTCTTGAGTCAAGATGGGCATAGCTGATAAGCTTATTACAGCATATCAACTATGTAGACCTGGAAGGCATTTCAGTAAGTATGCCCATACCATTCCTGCTAAGGTCATAGCAAGAAATGTCAGAATATAAAAAGAACCAGGTTAAACTGTCAATTCGGTCCTAATTTCAGGGCACCTTAATTTGGTCGTTACATCGACAAATCGGCCATCGATCGCCGCTGAACCGCTCGATTGTACGCCTTGACCTTTTCATTGCGGAAATCGCATGTTTTCCACATATTGGATCGTCATGAAATATTCATGAACTTTGCGAATTTCTTTTTCCCAGCCCAGCAACAGGGATGGCGGTGGGTAATGAAGAAGTATGCGCGCTGTAATAGCGTATGCTAAAACGTGGCCGTTTGAAAACGGAAATTTTGTACAAACCAAAATAGATGTCAAGAAAGCCAGGAGGGAGTTTGAACGTGATTTAATGCAAATAAACGAGCCCATTCGCGAGGGACCTAAAGCAAAGCTAATGGGAGAATGCGAGCTGATGCAAACAGACAGAAAAATCAGAAGGACTGTGCACAAACGACGCCCAAGGCTCCAGGGGGTGGCAGTTCCCACAATGAGGGTCAGACGGTTTGGATGTAATTTTTTTTATTTGTATGGCATGAGACCTTTGGCAAAACTGTACATTTATTGCGGCGGGACACTAAGGCATAGAAGGCAAGTGTCCTCCAACAGCTTAGGTTAGCAGTGATTGCCCATGTGTAGGGGCATCCAGATCATAAATTCATGTTTTCGGCTTAGTCTTGATCAGGTCAGGTCTGGTCAGGTCAGGTGAGGTCAGATTGGACTGGGTTAAGATTAGGCTGTATTAGACACGAAAACACAAAAAACAGGTAAAAGCAACCCCGTCGCAATAATACACTAATTTTCTCCTAACATCTCATAGACTAGCAGTGATTGCCCCTCTCTAGGGGCAGCTACATCATAAAATCATACATTTATACTTGTAGTTTTGGTTAGTTTTGGTCAGATCAGGTCAGGCTATGCTAGGCGCACAAACAATAAAACGAAACGGAATATAATCAAAAGGATGCTGCAAATTTAGACATCTTGAATAAGCTATCATTATTGTATGCTAGACCGGTAATGACATTTGGTGTAGATTTGTGATTAAATGAATAAGAGGGGTTAAAAAAGGTAGACGTCGTTTTTCCAAAGCCCCACAAGTTTAAATCCAGTGGTAATAAAATGTTAACTCGGTACGTTGAGAACATGAGACTGTCCATCCAACATGACAAACAATCAAGGCTAAAACTATTCAATTTCTTTTATTACCATGGCGAGCATCAGGGGTAGGGGGTCAAACATTCGACTTCGCTGATGCACAGCCTCAAATGTTCGAATTTCTGCTCAAAAATTTCAACTCCAGACTAAGAGAATGCGAGACATTGTCCATCCAACAGCGTCCATCCAACAGCATGGCCAAAACTGTATTCAATTTAATTTATTGCCAAAGTCAGCATAAGGCATGCCAAGCGTGGCGTGTGTAGGGGGTAACCGTATACTTATCGTTTTTTATTTATCTAGTGAACTGTAAAAAATGCCATCAAAATAAGCCAACAAACGATCAATAACGACGAAACACCGCAACCACCGCAATCGTCTAAGACGTTTCAGGACATCAACTGACAGTGACTGTAAAGGTCAATAACAACCTCAGGCTCAAGATGGAGAAAACTGCAGCGCAATCTATAGGTTGGTCATTATACCTGAATATGCGGCGCGACTGCACTTCAGCAAAAACATTGACTGCAAGTCTAATGCAGAATAAAATTGTATGCCCTGCTCCGCCATAGACACTATGAAAAAGTTGGCTTATCCTAACGGCTCGTAAGCTGGCAGTGATTCACTGGCGGTTGTGCAGCTAAATACTGCTGGCAAAGGTGTCATTAGTAGCATGCTAAAAATGCCAAACACTTCACCAAATTCCTACAAATATATGTAGCCCAGGAACGTTATACAACATTCGTCATTTAGTGCTAAGAATCCCCAGGTCTCTTTACACCATGTAAAACCAAAGATGCAAATTTATGTCGGAGGTGACGGAACGAGTCGTAAATAATCGTTAAGCAGAAATGAACAGATATCAAAGCCTAGACGGTGAGACAGCAGCCTCGAAGCCTCATTTTCATCTCCATTGATTTTTGTATTTATTGGGTCTTTTGTGCAACCTTCCATCCTCATTGTGCCCCGGCCGGCTGGGAGGGCAAAAAGAGCAGGCAAATTAGCATCAAAATGGTCTTCATTATCTATTAAATCCAGAAGACGTCAGCAGTTCCAAAGCCATAAAATCCATCACCGCCGAAGTAATCCCTGCCATTTAACTCAATTCTCAACCATCTGTTGGTGACTAATTTTATTAGCAGCCATTGCGGTTGAAAGTAAAATTTCGTCGCCAAGGAAGAAATTCCGCGTTGCCAGGATTCGATTAGCCTCAACAAAATCAGATTTGTTTTTTATCGACAGTTCCAAATTATTAACTTTTTGTCGTTTTGCCAATTTTTTTTTTCAATTAATATCGCTGAGCCTCATCTCGCATTACAGTCTCTCGTGAATTTGAGGATGAGGATGAAATGCATCTTTGTTCATCAAATGCATCAATAAGGAAGCCAGCAAGATCGTATTCAAAAATCGATAAAACAGCCTCGACAAATACAGGCCTGATTATTTTAAAGAAAGATTGTATCGAGGAAAACCGAAATCGATGCGTTTGTCACCGAGGATCGAATTAAAATCCGCTGTCTTTGGAAGCAAACTGAAAATAGTGCTTCAAATTGGGATCGTCGTACTTGAAGCGGCCAATAGGATATGCATTGAGCATAACGAGCTGTTATTATTATTCAACTGGACCTTCACGGTGTTTTCTACAGGAATTTCCAGGAATTTTGCCTTCTGCCAACATTACATGCCAATCAATACATTTGTCAACATATACATTTACATGTAATATAAAATTACATATTTTAAGTTATTAGTCATGACAACATATCAAATAGAACGTCATTGGCAACAAATGTTCTAAAGTTACCAGAAATACCGACAAATCTCAATAACAATGTAGAGGGTGATCGGAAAGTCACGCAACCCATGGCACAGTCAAAGTACCTCCATGGGTTGCGTAGCTTTTTGATCACCCTGTATTTATGGCTCACTTTGTTCTTTGTAGTGGACGGTTTTTTAAGAGTTTAGCCACTGAGTTTGTAATACAAGATAGCAAATACTGAATTTTTGACCCATATAAAAAGACTTATTAAATTATGCAGAGATGGCAGATTATGGAAGTCATGCATGTAAACCGATTTCATGGACCTTTACTAAACATTTTTAATTGACTATCCATATACGGGTGATCGATTAAAATCACCTCAAACCAAGCAAATCAATCATTGAAATAGCATGTAAACAGTTTAAACAAGCATTTCTCAAGATGAGCACACCTCCATGGTCTGTGCTGCCGCCTTATTATGATGAAGAGGTTTCGTGTGTTGTGACAAATGTCACCAAATGGCAAAAGTCAATCAAGCTCACATCTCTAGTGACATAATGTAAGGGAGCTTCATTTTGACGAGTACATGTAAAGCTTACACGTAAATATACTGTTGTGTATAAGACGAGGCTGTCGACCAAATTATTTGAACAACCCTAAGAAAGAATCACCGGGAAACTGAACAAAAAGTGCTGTACTATAGTCCATATTTCTACAATGTGATTTTAATATGTTAAAATGAAATTAAGTGTTTGGGATGGTCGTGTACATGTATATACCGACAGATTAGATCTATCCTTATAATGGGTAAATGAACACCAAGTTGAGAACCATCAATTTACTGCGTGTCAATTTACAGGACTAAGAATGCCAGAAGATTTCATCCTTGTCATGTTGACATCTTTCATGAGTGACATTCAATTAAACTTTTGACGGATTATTACACCTACAATATCAAGATCATCGGCTTTAGTGTCGGCGACCCCAATACGAAAGGAGCAATGACAAAAAACTGTTCCTCGAACAAATTTGCCCTGTCGTACCATCGAGTGATTTAAAAAAGAACTCCAGGACAAGAAAGAAGTCAGGAAGACATTGTACAGCTGTTGCTCAGATCAGTGGCTTTTGCAGTCAGTTACACGCTGCTGCCACTGGCGATATCACATTGAAACCTGTCGAAGCGTGCAATATTTCCATATGCTGCATGTCATAAACGAGGCAACGAACCCGAATTTTATGCAAAAAAGTGAAAATTACAGCACTTCAATTCCGCGCCCTTGACTGGCAACGTGGCATTTGGCAGAAGTGGATTTGTTAGGCTGTTGGCTTACAAGAAAACGCTGTAAACGCAAAGCAATTGAGCATAATAGTTTTGGCCTCAATGAGAAGCGACATTATAAATGACGCACATGGTGGCAACAAACTTTAACGAAGACAATATACGAGGCTCCATCACGGAATCATGTAGTGACTAGTCAATGAAGCTTGATGTATATCTTTGGCAAGTGTCCATTACATGGCAGATTGGACGCTTGTGCATGTTTTCAGAAAGAGCATTAAGTCATTAAGGACGTCGATAAGTCTGATGAAAAATGAACTATATGGACACTTCAGCTTCAGGTCTTTATCTCAGCATTCATAACTTGGCAGCGTTTATATGTAAAAATCGGCAAACATCATAGCCCTTATTGATCTCAAAATAAATGTCAATAATCAACTTTTGATTCAGCTGAAATATTTAATATTTACTTTGCTGGAAAGCATACCCCCAGAATGACTTATCAGAATATATTAAATTGATCAGGGCATGTCCTAGTGGGAATATGTTGACTATCTCTTAAAAATTGTAAACACAGGGTTCGACATCAAATGAAATTGCAGATGATCAAAAATATAAGCAAACTGAATGCGTGTTCGCCTAATCTAAGTGAACCCTTCAAACAAGTACATGTAAACATCTAACGTGTACATGTACAAGTCCCTAAATATTTGACAACGTTCATCGAATGCCTTTTATTGGAAAAACCAATATTAATAAACATCGATCTAAGCAAATGCAACAACGATATCAAAGACCCACGACGGCTTTCGTGTAGAAGTACATGTACATGTGGTAGTGTGTAGGTAGAAGCAAGTTGGTCAAGATATTTACTAACTATGGGTCAAAAAAACAAAAAGTTTGAAGGGTAAAAAGCACAATATTCCCAAATGTGGAACGTGCGTTACAGTATACCTGTATATTCAACATGAGCCAGAACTGTTTTTCCCCTTAGCGCAAAAATGGTAAAAGTGACGAGTTTAGAAAATCATTGCCGAGGTATAACCTTAAACTGTTCCATCATGGTAATTCAATATCTATCCAATAACCTATAGTAGAACCACGAAGTGATGGAACTGGGCTGAAATCGCCAACCAATAGAATCCCATCGCCAGTTTGCGATTGACTAAGTCCAGTATTTCGCATACAGCGCCACTGGTGAGAGGAAGGAGCTCAACAACAAC
>JAQFYZ010001032.1:0-28635 GCA_034695085.1 Cylindroiulus punctatus
GACCAATACACCCCACAGTCGACTTCGATTGACATTGTCAAATGCCCCCTTGATGTCTAAAAAAGCAATGTATAAAGCACCAACCGATGGAGTGATCATCATTTTGCGATGGCCGCCAGTCAGTGTTAACGCAATGTGATTTCTGCCCAGTGCTCCAAATGTCCACCCTTCTGAATTTCTAGGTGGCGCTCATTGTCTTCCTGGCGCACATTGGCAGCTTCGTGCCAGCGCAGTCTGCCAGGATCGGCCTCATGGACGGCATCTACAGTCGCATCCACACTCTGGACTCCATCTCCGTTGGTCTGTCCACCTTCATGCTGGACTTGAATCAGGTGGGCAGTGGTCAGTGCCTTGAGCCAAATTCCAATAACACCACATTCACATCGGAGTTTCTTGTTTCTCCATAGATGGCACTGGCTGCCAGGTTTGCCAATGAGCGCTCCCTGGTGGTCATCGACGAGTTTGGCAAAGGAACCAGCATCGTAAGCACATGGACAACATTTTTGTTTTGCAGCCTTAGGATGGCGCTCATGTTTTACACGTGCCAGACATGGGCTGCACCCTCTGACTTGGGAGGATGTGGCGAAAAGGGCAACGCCATCTTGGGCAAAAATGCGTTCGCATTCATGTTTTAACATGCGACTGAATCTCTCTACAGTGTTCATGTATAATGCCTCTTTTAGGTGGACGGAATGGCTCTGCTGGCCTCCTGCCTCAACTACTGGCTGGACAAGGGCGAGGCCAGTCCTCACGTGTTCGTCTGCACGCACATCCATGGCGTCACCAGGTGGCTCTTGGATAGTGCTCAGCTAACCTATCAGGTAGGACATGTCCAGCCAGGAGGGCGTTGGGGTGACTATGGAATTCAGCTTCTGGAGGATCACTGCACATCATTACAATGGCAGCATATTTAAGGATTCGTAAAATTACCATTGCAAATTTCTGGAAGACCATGGAGACAAATCAAGATGGCGACGACGTGGTTTATCTCTACAGCCTGGTGGAGGGCAAGTCCGAACGGAGCTTCGCGGCCAATGTGGCCAGGAAGGCAGGCATCCCAGAGGAAACCATTCTGAGAGGAATTCAAGTAAAACAATGTCGAGTGTGTTTTAGTTTTATCACTGCAGGTTTCTGCATCTGATTTGATTTCCAGGTCACCAAATCCATCAGTGAATTTGAACCGATTGCGCCCAGGGAGGATACAGAAAGGCGAACCTTACAACGGTTAGAGGCGAATTTCGATGGAAAGTTAACAGATGCATTGCTTGATATTAAAAACACGAAATTTGTCAATTCCACACTGCAGGCACGCCGAAATCGTGTCTGCTTTCCTTGATCTGGACTTGACCAAAACCCAAGAAATGGAAGAATTTTTCAGAGCGATTGTAAACAATGAAAGTGGAGATGACAGGACGCCTGATCAACGCATTCAGCAAAGAAATGGCAAATCGACGGACGAATCTTCCGTTTAGCCAATTTAAGTTATTGTTAATTCTGGTTCCTCGTTTATCACGTTTTGTTCAATCACAATAAACTGATTAAAACTAACACAACAACCCGTTTTTCCTGGATTTCACAATTCCCCATGATTTGGCACCAAACACATTCATATACACAGCAGCAGCTATGCGTTGTAACATGGACGTTAACAAGTGTTGGTATGGTCATAGCGTATAAATGCAAGTTTGCAAATGGCTCAATTACACAATATCATGCACGTACATGTACCTTGATAACGACTGCCTTTACATGTAGAAAAATCGTTGTTAGATCACTGGTTAGGAGGGAGCCTCAAATAGTTTAGTGGTCCGGCCAAGGTTTGCCTAGGAAAACATGCCAACAGCGGGCGCCCCAAGCCGAGATTACACAACCTTGCTATAATTCAAGATCTCAATTGCTCTGCTATGGAACGTGAGCGGGATGCTTGCATAACTTAATACATGTTGATCATGTAATTAAAACCGCAGCTTTTTTCGCTATCACGTAGAATGAGTAGTTTTCCATCGAAAATAAAACTTTCATGAAGTTATGGAATGCGCCCTAAGCGGCGATTACGCGACCTCGTCATATATCGAGGTCATTATGCTA
This sequence comes from Cylindroiulus punctatus, assembly GCA_034695085.1. Taxonomy (NCBI): domain Eukaryota; kingdom Metazoa; phylum Arthropoda; class Diplopoda; order Julida; family Julidae; genus Cylindroiulus; species Cylindroiulus punctatus. Next base: position 2,089 of record JAQFYZ010001032.1, read on the forward strand.
AGTTAGCATGGAATACTAATTCAGAAATTCTCAACACGAACCTTTTCTGGAATGAAGCCTCTCGGCCTTTCGTTTCGTAAAATCATGCTCCTTCTATAATAAAATAATTGCCCAGACATGTTGAAGCTGTCATGACACTGCTGTCCCACCAAGGACTCCCACACAACGACGGAAGGCTCTTCTATGAAGCGCCGTAGTTTTATCACTTAAAAAAAATGGAGAACCACACACCTTGGCTTCCATAGAAGTTTCCCATACTTTATCATATTCCTTACGCTGCAGCGTTTCCAACTTCCCACTTAAATCACTATTCCCGACTTTAATACACCACTTATAGATATTAAGCATATAAAATCTACGATTTATATTGCCTTTGAGCATAATTATACCGTATAAAGCTACTTGGAGTAAACTTACTCATCGCCCCATTGGCTAACTTGAGTTCGTCATTCCTTGTGGTTTCGTGGTCGTATTTTAGGCCTGTTTGAGAAGTGGCGGGCTGAGACGTCTTTGTGCTTCGCTGCTCTATTCTTTTCCGACGATGACTTCGACGAAGTTTCGATGGCTCGGGATCGATGTTACTCGATGTCCGCTGACTAAAGGCCAATTCAGCGCCTATTTGACGTTCGAGTAAGTTGAGCGAGACAATTCTAGCGCAGGGCGAAAAACACCTGTATGGGCATGGGTGCTGGGTGGACAACGTTTTGACGGTTTGTCTACTGTATTTTTCAGAAAATTCAAACACGGCGATCTGACAATTTCACTGAACGACTACGTGCTCATCGAATGCGGCGCATCGAGCCTGGAAGAGCAGTACATCGGGAGGGTGGACGATTTATACGGTAAGCAGCTCAAGTGAATTATGGTCTACAGGGTGTCTCGAAGCTACCGTTACTGACCAGCATGTGCATGCAGAGATCGTTTCTTATTTACCTTCATTTTGGTATAACTGGAACCGAGAGTTGCACTGTATAAGTTATTTATCAGAATAAACTGCACTTATTCACAGTAAAACTGACGGTCCTTGATAATTAAATAAGTGTATCAAAAGTTTGAGTATACTTTTCTTAGCATAACTAAACAGCTGATTTGATTCAATTCGACTCAGTATCAGTCAGTAGGATTCTGATTCATTTCATCTCGGTACCCTACTGCCAGCATTAGGCAAGGATTTGCCATGTGGTAAAGAGGAGTAATTCATCACCAATAGTTGTTTGACAGTTTCCATATTAGAGTGGATACCATCTAATGTAAATTGAATTTCTTGTCCTTTGGTAGCATGCAACACATGAAACCAATTGTACGGATATGAATGAGCTTTAGTTTCATTAGTGAATTTGAATCACAGCTGCAACCACATTAGTGGTTTCGTTTGCAGACACCCAGAAAAGTAAATTGTGCAAACAGACCAATGCAGCCTATCCCTTGATCAGCTAGGCAACGGTGACAATATCCTAGAAGAGGTTGGACCAACGAGAAATATTAAATAGCTTTAACATTCTGAAACCGAATCAGTAAATTTTTAGATATTTGTACCTGTAGCACGTACTCCATGTGTTCACTACCAGGCACTCACTACATTCCATGTCGTCACGTTCTGGTAATGTTTGCTAGCCAAGTTTAGTTTCCCTAACTTGTTTCTTCCATATCCTGTCAAACAGAGCACGATGACTCCGACTGCCCCCATCGTGCCATTGTCACCTGGTACTCTCGCGTAGGGGACCTGTCGAAAACGAAACACCTAAGACCGATGCGGGTCCAGCCAAAGGCCTCGCTGCCCGAAGTGATTCTGGACTGCAGGCTGTTTGACAGGGACATCGATGCCGAAACAATAATCGCAAAATGCCAGGCAAGCTAACCAACTACCTACTCACTCTCAGAACCCTTTACAGGAGACACACTTCCAACTCTGGAAATTATTCCTTTAGATCATCGAGGCTGCAGTCGATCTGTCTGACTTCGTGGAAGAACAGCATCCACGAAACGGAGTCCCCTGTTTTATAGTGAGATGGAACTATGATGGAAAGCGCTTGAGGCCCATTAAAGACGTGAAGCTTGGTAAGGCACAAGCTGCAAACCCGACTTCACGAAAGAGCACATCGTCTGTTCTCAAGCACAATGCTACGCCCACCAGACCCATATCACAACCGGTGACTTTGGTTACTCCAAAATCAGAGACCTCGGCGAGTCCATTCAAGAACTTCTATTCCGCGAAGTCGCCTAACGCAAGCAGTGCGGTGAAACGTCTCGAGTTTGCCTCGCCCTCTCCCGATCAAAGAGTGTCAGCGATGAAACTCAAGAAAATTTCTCAGACTGAATACGAGGCACACAGACAGGATACGCCAGTACTCAAACAGAAGATGGAAGGATACAGATTGACCACTGGTCAGGAGACGTATGTGGATGCGCCAGCCTCGAAAGAAAGGGTGAAAAAAAGAATTTTAACCTTTGATGAAGATGCTTGCCAAGCACCCAATTCAACGCCAGCCAAGAAACGCGTAACCATCTCAGTCGGTGAGGCTCAATCACCTCGTAGGAAATCAACCTCACATAAACGGACAGTGTCGACAAGCCAAAAATCCACAAAGTCTGCCATTAGTCCTGCCAAGAACAGTCCCATTAGCAGACGTACATCGCAACGAAGTAGACGAGCAAATCTGAAATGCGAGGATGAAGAAAGCGAAAGCGACGATGTATTTTCTATTTCTAGGTTGGTTTCAAGATGATGTCTCAGTTTCTCTATCGCAGTTGTACTAAGTTTTTCTATTTGCAGCGAGTTCTCGAGTGATACGGAAGAAGTCTCGAGTGGCACGGAAGAAGTCTCGAGTGGCACGGAAGAAGTCTCGAGTGGCACGGAAGAAGTCTCGAGTGACGAGGACGACTCGCCGAAGAAGAGAAAAACGAGCCGGACATCTCGCAGCCAGAGCTCCCGCGTAGTCCTCGCATCCAAAGCCCCGAAAGTACATCTGGAAACGTACTTGTATGTGAAGGTCCTTGTAGCGTTGCGCGATTCCTGACAAATGATTTCTTTTAGATACGAAGATCCATCCTTCAAAGCGCCACTCCGTCACTTCCGAAAAGATCGGACTGTTGCAGCGTGCCCCAGACCCCACTGGAGGAGATCCGCAGCAAGCTCCACGTAGCCGCCATCCCCGACGCTCTGCCGTGTCGGGAAAATGAATTTGCAGAAATATACGCCTTTGTGGAAGGAAAAGTTGTAGATGGCAGTGGCGGGTATGAAACCTCGTTGTTGATTGGTGCTTCTTTCTTCTGTGAATCCGAAGGTTGTTTTTCAATTCCAGATGCATGTACATTTCCGGCGTGCCAGGAACGGGAAAAACCGCGACTGTGCATGAGGCCATGCGCTGTCTGCAGCAGGCGAGCAGCTCAGGCGAAATCCCCGATTTCAGGTTCGTCAGCATCAACGGGATGAAAATGACGGAGCCTCATCAAGCTTTTGTGCAGATTCACCAGGTAGAAGTTCGTTTTTTGCGACACGAAGTCTGTCAAGTCTTTCTTCTCCAATTAGTTAACTCGCCTTCTTCCAGTCTCTAACAGACGAGAAGGTGACAGTAGCTCAAGCAGCGCAGCTTCTCGAAACACGCTTCAGTAAAAAGGGTGGCAACCAGGAGATCGTGGTTCTACTGGTGGACGAAGTAAGCATCCCAAACATTGTCCCACAAGTGATGTCGGCACTTGCTTAAAAAACAATTCTGTCGACACTTTCAGCTGGATTTACTTTGGACGCGGAAGCAAGACGTAATGTACAGCCTGTTTGACTGGCCCAACAAGCCGCATTCCAGCCTGGTGGTTTTGGCGATCGCCAACACAATGGACCTGCCAGAGAGAATGATGAAGAACCGCGTGGCGAGTCGCTTGGTAAACCATTCGTGTTGGATAAATGAATTGACTCATCAAAAACTTTTCCCAGTGAATGTTCCCTCATGCTGTTTCTTCTAGTTTGAAAACTTTTGAGAAGAAATCTATGTGAGAAATCTTTCAAAGTTATCCATTTGTGTCGTAGGGTTTGACAAGGATGACATTCCAGCCATACAATTTCAAACAACTCCAGGAGATCCTCACTGCTCGGATGCAGCACAGAAACATTTTTAACGCAGACGCAATCCAGCTGGTTGCCAGAAAGGTCGCGGCCTTATCGGGCGATGCTCGCCGAGCACTGGACATATGTCGAAGGGCCACGGAGTTGGCCGAACTGGTCCCTCAAACTCCAACCAAGCGCACAGCGAGCCTCGTGGGTCTTGCAGAAGTGAACCGAGCAGTGCAAGAAATGTTTTGTTTGCCAAAAATAGAAGCCATCAGGTAGTGTCTGTTGATAGTCTTTTTCAATAGGAGTCGCACAATTTTTGATAATCTTCCCGATTCCAATCCAGGTACGCCAGCATTCAGGAGCAAACATTTTTGCGTGCTGTAGTTTGTGAATTTCAACGGATCGGTCTCGAGGAGGCTACGTTTTCTCGCATCTTCAAGCAGCATGTGACGCTATGTCGCGTCGAAGGCGAGTGTAAAATTGGAAAGCAACAGTCATAAAACTTGATTTTATGCAAAGTGCGCAACATTCATCCATACCCGTTTCGTTTCATGCTTCCAGGTCTACGTGTCCCAAATGCTTCCGAAGCCATGGCCATATGCTACAGGCTCGGCAGCTGCCGCTTGTTACTTCTCGAGAGCGGCAAGAACGACATCTTTCAGAGGGTACGCTTGAACGTCAGCATGGACGATGTCGGCTATAGTCTAAAAACAAATTGATTTTAGTGAGTTTTACTGTGCCAATTTTTAAGAGTCTCTTTAGTTTTGTAGAAAATAAAATAATATTCTTTTTCACGTTTTCTTTTTTTAATGTGAATTGTATAAGTAAGCGTCGCTTGAAATCACAATGGAAATGGGAGTGAATGTCGTAACCGAAACAACTACGCTAGAAATAAAACGTTTACGCCGTGCAAGTGTCTCTTATGAAGAGGCACGCGCGACATAACAACGAGCAGTCGTGAGAGGCGACAGTTAAGAAATGCCAAAGTATGATTTGGCAAACTATAATCCAGATACAAAAGTGAACTTTTTTTGAGACATTGGCTAAAAATCAAAGCGACTTTCTCACCATCCAATATCGGGACAAAAAACTAAATGAGGTAGACCTTATTAAGGCAAAAATTTGAAATTAATAAGCTACTTCCCAAAAATTCAAATGAGCAAAACTGCATAGGCATATAAAAAAGAAGGGTTTCACGTGTTGGCAACTATGTTAAATTAGCTTCAAGCAAGATGAATAAATGTCCAAATGCTATGCACTCATAAACAGACAGCAAAAGACATAAGTGGGAAGAAAAAAAAGTTGAATGTTAAAAAATGTGGGAACTAGACCACCCCTTCTAATTGATATCATAGACCCAGGTCACATTTTTGCAGTTCTTAGGAGCTAGTTTTTGTATACACTGGCCACCAATAATTCTTCATCATGTTTAAGGGTTATTCATGTAAAAAATAAATAGAAGTTGTGGGACAAAATTGCATAGTCGACCTATTCCATAGAATAAATCTTGCTAACAAAAGCTGAAGAAATTGTTCCGGTGTACCTTTACCCTATGCGATCTGTGCGCACTATGTGAAAGACAACGGGCATATGTGGATCTTAACTATAAATAACGAATCACATTTCAAACACACGATTGTATCTGGATTAAAAGCAACCGCCACGTCTACCTCAGACCTGAATAAAATGGCAAATTGGGTGCAGTGGGTGACTCGGGAAGATCGGATTTGAAATTACAAAAGATTCGTTTCTTAAAACTTAGTAACTTGGGATACTTGACAACTTTTGCAGCAGCTTTTAACTTTTTGTTTTGTTAAATGCTGGATCTTAAGACTTCAATTCAAAACGTACATCCCCCTTGTCGATTATGAATATTTGTATTTGCTGGGAAGACAAAAAAAAAAGACAAGATTAACGATAGGAAATGATTGGAAACAACATTTCCAACAGCATACTGCATGCATGTACTTTAGTTTGTAAAAATGAAAGAAAATTTGAAGGTTTGCATTATTGTAAATGGCAAGTTGCAAAGGATTTAGTAATAATCTCATAAGCAAAGTTGATAGTAAACATAAAACTATTAAATAAGATAAAAAAAATTCCCTGCAGTGTTTTCATTCATCGCCATCAATGTATATGATGACCCCAGCTGCCACACAGCAAATGCAAACATTGTCAAGTGCACCCTCAATTTGGATTTCGGTATCATAAAAGTGAAAGGAATAAAAAGCCAAATTGACTTCACCAAACTAAACTTGCGTTGCAAGAATCTACGTTCAAATTCAGATTTAAGCAACTTTTAGGACTGTTGTCACTTGATGCAACTAGCTGTTAAAATTTTATGAATTACTCATACTGTCGCGATGCTCTTTGAGACAAGAGTCGATTTGGGGCTATTAACGGGGGGATAAAAAAAATTGCATTATATACCAAAATTGCCAAAAAAAACCTCTGAAAAATGCCAATTATGAGGACAATGAGCAAATTCATCAAGCTTAGGAATAAAAAGCGACAGAAATGAGGGCTTCAGGGGTGTTAACACAGACCGGAACAATTCGATTCGTAAGCTTGTGATTTAGATAAAAGGAAAAGAAAAACGATGAAAACGAACTAATTTTGAACTAAAGGGTAAAATGGAGATCAGCACTCCCAGTTTATTTAGATAAAAATAAAGAATCAACGCCCTCCCCCCAAAAAAGGAGAAAAAGGAACCATTTGGTGTCAGCAAACGCATTGAATGCGAACGAAACAGGACAAAAATTCCGTCATGTCACTAATAAATAGCTCCACAAAATAGCCCTGTGGCATCAATTGTACCTGGACCCAACATGGATCAATAATAAAGCTATTGAATCAAGGGCAGCACGAGTTAGTGGGTGTGAAAAAAGTCCTTGCCAAAGTCCAAATCGATGACCATTCAATTAACTCGTTATGTTGAACGTAAACCTGTCTCTCAGCACTCTGGTCAATAAAAATAAAGAAAAAATATCTTAAGTGGCACCACTTAAGTGAAATCGTACAATTGATTCGAATCAAGAAAAGTGCTAGCAGACAGCCAAAAAATACCACGAGTATTATTCTTACCGTGGATTATCTCTTATTGATTTGCCCACAATAGGTGAAATCAACATCATTGTCTGAATGGTGACTGAAGTCCTTGAGATGGTACCATGATGTTTCCCGGCGTCACATAATCCCCGATCATAAAATTATTGCTGACTGGGTAATGAGAGGTATTTCCCATAACAATGGCCTGTTGTTGCTGGAACAGCAAATCAGTTATTAAACCAGTTCGTCACACGCTGTATTCCACTACAAGTGATCAGAAAGGAATACCTCACCTGCGTAAAAAGAGAAGGTGATATTCCTCCGCCAATCGACGTTGCCGACATGCTGGCAGAGATTCTAGCTTGCGCCGCTCGCTGTTGTGCCATGTTGTCGTTGGCAGTATAAGCGGAATTGTTCGTAAGGCTCGCGTAGTTGCCCTGCTGTTGATGAATCGCCAGATCGTCCAAGCCGTTGATCACAATGCCGTTGACAGCATTTACTGCTTCAGGACAAAAATGAAGATTTATTTGATGCAACACGCACAACACAATTGAGCATATGCGCAAAAAATGCATTGTCTATTGCCGAGGTTATTCAATTGGAAATACTAACAGTGATCCAGTATCATTTACATTACAAACAGCTTGCGAAGTGAACATAATGAAGGGGTTTACTGTATCTTACCTTGACGAGCAATTTGTGAGTCTAGCTGATTCCAATAGTTTTCACTGGGCGAGGAATTATTATGCCCGGGAGGAGGTTGAGGAGCCTGTCCAGTATACCTGAAGTACGGATTTTTTAGATCCAGCGTGTTGGAAGATTTTGTGCCTGTGCCTTCCACACACAACTCAATGTCCACGTCGTAACTCTGCCTCTTGTTTGCATTAAGTACAACCGAGCCAGTTAAAACCTGTCCTTGCTTAACAAAAATGGGCGTCTCCAGAAGGCAGCGAACTTGGTACCAATGGGTGAGAGGTTCTGTGGGGGCAGTCGATAACCAAATAGTTTGCCTGGAAATGTTTCAAAATGCCACATTAGCCAAACGATCACACAAGGTGTTGGAATAATGTGTTAGTTCTAGAAGGTATCTCACATCGAACCAATAAATGCAACATCAAACCAGAAGGCTAGGCCATGAACTGTGCCAGAGGAAAGCAGATGAAATTCCAGTGGAATTGCTATTCGATGGAGTCCAGTCTCGTCGGTTTCCAAGAAATCAACGACGTGTCTTTGTGACTTTGCCATACATATCCGGATATCGAATGTGTCCTGCAGAAATCACGTCAGAATATAAATGGTACAGCATGGGATTTCACTCTGACTTTCAATGAATAAGCACCACTGACCACTACTGGCTGCCTGAAATACTCCTTCATTGCTGCCTGCCTTAAGCTAGAAAGATCCACTCCGTGAAACGACTGCTGGTACCTAAAACAATGTTCAAGAATATGATTTGTAACGTTTTATGGTCATTTCATTAACTGAATCACACATGGTTAGTAAGCTAGAAAGAAGTTATAACGATGAGCTATTGCGATTTTCGAACCATACCAAAAATTTGCTTTAGAAAACTGCTCCATGTACAAAGTATCATCAGTAAAAGGAACGATGTGAAGATCTCCCCGTGTTGGAAACATTTTACCTGCATATGTAAAAATTGTGCTCAGGCTATTGACGATCGCAATGGTGAATTTTAAAAGAACTGCTGGCATAGATGCATATAACTATAGAATTTACCATTGGGAATCAACCATTTCTTGGCATGCAAATATGTTTCCAGCATTCTCTCGTTAAACAACATATATCCCATGGGCTCCGAAATGATGACATCGACCTTTTCTGGAAGATCAATTTCTTCGATTTTCCCCGGAATCACAGTGATTTTGCTTGAACATTTATTATGATACACGAGAGTCTGTTTCGTGGAAATGTTAGAAAGGATGTTAAAACACTAGTGATTTGATGTGACTTTTCCAAGCCATCAAATCAGTGACGTTTTACCTCTGCATGCTGAGCCATAGAACTGGCTTCGACTGCATACACTTTGCGCGCACCTCCTTGGATGGCAAAAAATGACAAAATGCCAGAACCAGCACCCACATCCAATACCACCTGTGACAAAATCAAATAAATGAATATAGCAAAATACATCAGCAATGTGTTTAACTGTACTAAATACAGTGGACTATTCTTAGAAACTGTAAATTTAACTACATGTAGTTTAAATTGAATGTAGTCAAACTGATAATCAACGAACAAATTCTAAAATACTTGATACAATGAAATGTAACCTATTGATTTATAAATAGTATACATGTACATGCTCATGCATTGGTATGGCAGAAGCACATTATTTACAGTAAACCAAATGCAAGGGAGAGGCTGAAAGGCTTAAACTTCCATTTATAAACCCGTGACTAATTCTCGGAAATTCTCGAAATCTGCCACTAGCTATCCGCAATGCAAACAACACTAGGATGTAAAAAGAACACGGACTTGTGCCAAGATCGCACGCCTAAACCTACTTTGTCCTTAAAATCTTGCAGGTTTGCCAAAATGGCTCTTTGATAAGTGGATGTCCTGATGAAATCTTGCATCATGTTTTGTTGCTGAGATAAGTAACCATAAAACTGAAAATATTGCATGGCAGAGGAATCGTCGGTCCTTTGGACAAATGTCGATAAATCTTGGCCAGACTGGATTTTCTTAATTATTTGATGGAATGAGACGGCGTCTATAGGTGAGGTGAAGAAACAAATCAACACAAAATGGTAGACAAGACGCAGACGAGAGTCAATCAATAGTTTTAACACTCACCTTGCACTGTTGGAAAGTTTAATATTAAAGATTCTTGCCCACTGGCAAGAGTACACGCTTTTCTTCCAGTCCTGGCCATCTCAAGTTGTTTTACTAGGGGCACTTCAGATATACATAAGTAGTTAGGATTGCCATCTGAAAGAAGACATTTATGTTGTGAGTGACATTATAGCTGTCGCATCGTTTCCATCATCGCTTATAATTCTGACCTTACTGCCAGGTTTTATAGGCAATATTCGAAGATAAAACACTCCCTGACGATAACTTAATTTTGAAATCGATTTACTTACATTACAATTAGGACATTTTGAAATGTATATAAAGTTTATGATTTGAGAGATATTACCACGCATAAAAACCAAACTGCCAAGGCTATAGGAACAATCAGGAGTGCAGCATATTTATGTTTAACAACTTTGTTGCCATGTTATAATGTCTGCTTCTTATATTATAGATAAGATTGTGTTAGCCGTAGTTCCATAACAGCACTTTTGAGATATCTTTATAGCTTCTCTACATAATTAATATGCTCGTATATAACGGGGAAAACATAATAAGTCGTTCATTTTATGTAAGAGCCTGTACAACAACACTTCGCAGTTTGATTACATGATAAATCTATTGCATATCAACGGTAAATAGGCTAGAAAATATATGTTTAAGGAGCATAGTTGATTAAATCCATAGGAAATTTGGGGAACTTTCTCAAATTTTTATTTTACACGCGCTGTTTAGAATTGTAGTAGCTGGGCATTTAAGACTTCAACAAAACTTAATTGAGACCGGACAGCGTGTAATCGTGGGTATAAATGCAACAAAAAACTAGCCAGGTATAAATTTGTTTTCCTTAACACGTACAGATCATTTACCAGGTAGCGATATTACTGACAATTTCCTATTTCTTCTCCAAATGTTCTTGCCATTACTGGCACGCACCAAATCACGTTGGATTAGCAAGCGTTCGTGCGAAATAAAACAAAAAAAACATAACAGATTGTAGCAAAATTAAATCCCTGCTTCGTGAATCTGCATGTCGAAATCGTACAGGTGCAACAACCGCTAGTAGGCTAGTGAAAAAATTAATGGGTGCAGACTGCATTGTACAAGTAGGTGAAATCAAGTTTGAGAAAAACTGACAATGTAACCTTTCCCAACAATGGGGGAAATTATGTGGTTACAAGGCCAGGTGAGAAGAGGCGAGCCAAAGCACACCGTGCATTTTTTGCTCCTTGATTGTGGAGGGTGTTTCAATAGGTTAGTAACATGAATTCCCAATGACACACCATGGATTCACATGGGGCTGCGACCAACGGGTGTTACCAAAGGGTCCAGTAATTATTCCCTCGTCTAATAATAGAAAACTCACGAATGTGCTACGACTTAGACACACCTAGAACTCAAACATTTACGCCTGTGATTTCTAATTTCGTAGAAGAGCTACGACGAGTCTCCTTTCTGCCTCTTCGCAACTGTACGTCTGTCTCCAACCAACCATAAAAATAAAAAATAATCGATATTTCGAGCATCTATTTACTGAAAGGAAGGCGTTGTTAGAGCGCTATCGCAGCTTCAGTGGACACAAATGAATAAACTGAAATTGAGTATTGTACGTGCTGATGCCAGCAGGCAGTGGGTGGAAAAAAGTGCGTGCAGGTTATGCGATATAATGTCAAAATGCTGTTTTTTTTTAACAGTAAACGCATTAAGTTTTTATTCCTAACAAGGATGTTTGCCAAGAAGTCCAGCAGATATGTTCAGAAGCTAACATTGTCTCCTTTCGTAAGATTAATCACCAGTTTATATGTCAGAAAGAACAACCAATTTCGCCTAGGATCATTAATCTGACGTGCCGAGCTCGAGGTAAACTTACGTTTCCATGCAAGCTTTAATTCACCCCAAACAAAGATATCCTTCACCGAGTCACTTTCATGTGGACTTATATTATGCCTCTGCTCCATAACAAAGCAGAAAGAACATGGGGGCGGGGTCGTCCATGCAACGTGATCATGAAAATATAATGATCAACCAAGCTATTCCAAAACTGGAAAATAACGCAACATCACAGCTTGTGGCAACATCTGCAGTTGAGGTGTAAAATAATTACACTTTCATTGAAGTATATTGATCTAAACGTGGCTAAAACGCAGACGAAACTACATTAGTGATCACAACGAATAAAACTGCGATGAAAATGTGTTCTTAACATTGGCCAACATACATGGCGAGTCAAAAAGATGTTACCATTTGCATGGACAGATCCTTATTTAACCATCCTTGAAATTTACTGCTTGGCCATTCAAGATGCAATCTTTCTTCTTCCTTCCAAACCAAGTCGTGTCGCCATATATAGCCTGACATAATTTACTCGCTTGTCACGATGTCACAAGTCTCACCCATAATAAATAGTTACATATTTTCGACTAATTATATTTTAAAAATGCAAACTTCTACGTTGCTTGCATTCTTAGGAAAGATGTGCAGGTCCACCCTGTATGTATAAATGCGTCAGTAGATATAAACAGCACAGCATGCACGTGGACGGCACAGTATCCTTGATTCATATCTACCAACATAATTAATGGCCATTTTCGCCGAGGCGATTAAACCTGTTTCAATGAACGAAACTGGATACTAAAATATGACAGCCTAATATGATTATGAAAGCCACAGCGATACTAACGTAATACCAACAAAAACAAGAAGATGCACGTGTTATTACAGGGTTCATCCTGAATATATATCTTCTTTGAATTTTTCCTTTATCCTAATCCCCACTAAATTGTAAAGCTGCAATGTAATGCAAACAAACACTGCTGATGGATTAGCACGTTAGCATCCTCTTTAAAACTAGTTATTTTTTTATATGTATACGACATACGTCCATATCAACCCTGTATTATTATAAATTGCAAACTGCAAATGGATTATTTCGCACCAATCCGCAAATTTCGAAGTCCAGCCTCTGGATTTCAAATTTGCAAACACCGTTTATTGCAATTATGCCTATTATATATTATATGCAGTTCGAACCAGACTGAAATCCCGACAATTAAATTCTTGATAAATGTATACGGAAGGCTAGACGATTGCTCGCGGCCTAAAGCCTATCATCAGCTTTGTAGCAAATAGTGTTTAGAATAATTTGGGATGAAGTGAACCGAAGCAATGTATCAAATTCCGTCGCACATTGCAAACACTTGCCAAGAGCCGATCCAAAGTTGGCAGACGAACAAGGCTGAAGCAGTGACGAACGGAAAAAAGGATACAATTTGAGCATAATTTAGCGAGTAGATCACTCGGCGACTGTTGGTTGTGCATTCAGTTGGAAGCAATGCGAAATCAAACATTCACATCGCACTAAAGCCTGCTCCGAATTGCTCGGTGGCGTGTCAACTCTTCAATCAATAAACTTTCATAAATATAACATTTACATTCGAGTAGAGTATTTGCATACACTGTAGATGCAGTTCAAGAGTAAATAACGCGCGAATTCAATGCTTGTTTACTGAGCCAGCTGCTTAAAAGTCATCGTAAACCAAATACCAGCAATGCAAGAAATTTAGAAAGACATTACTGAAATAAATATCAAGACTACTTAGAAATTTAGATGTAAATGGTTATGTATAGGTCGTCCCAAGAATATTGAAGTCTGCATGGTAGATTTACCGGAGCATTTAAACAGCACTCGTGTTCCAAACCTCGGTTTTTACTTGAACAGTTTGACCCACATTTCCCATATTATAGTCATAATAATATGCGGGTTTCATCAAGTTTATGCCATTATGCAAACACATCATGGGCGATCAGGCATTCAACTTTATACTTTTTACTATGGTCTAATCAACTGTCCATATGAGGTTGCAGCATGATAATCAGCTGAACTCTGGATTCATGTAGACCTAATACCTAAAGATAAGGTAAGTCTGCCTCTGATTAAGATTTCATGTAATATTAATTATCAATTACGAACATAGTCCACGCTTTACTTGCTATATAATTTTATATCTTTTGTCCAATTTTACTTACATGAAATACTGCTGATTCATAATTATTAACCCAGGGTTTTCCCTGGCTTACTGTTCACACGAATTTAGTGCTCTTTTTGTTATAGAAGGAAAAACGAGGTCTAAACAATTATTTCAGTTTACTCACATCAATTTGAATTAGCAAAATGAAGTGAGATTAAAAATAATAATGTTGAAAAACTACAAATACGTGTATGGAACAAAGAACTAGCAAAAGGATAAGCTATTCATACAAGCATACCTATCTAAGGCATATTAGATTGCGATAGATAGGACAAATACATATGAAAAAAGATTATGCGTGAGTTTGCGCTTAGAAATTCACACTGATCCCTAAACTCGTCATGTGTATTCACATGTAAATTATCAAAGCACTCAATTTCAACTGATCGTGAAAGGTGCACAGTACTGATGGATCCATACCGATTCCTGGCCATTATCTGAATTTTTGGATAGCATACTTTCACAATCATAATTATTGACAGTACAGCAATCCAGTGAATCATCATGCCCTTTAAACCATGTGGCCAACAGATTTTGTTTTGTGTAACCCCTGTATATAATTTTCCCAATCAAAAGGGTCTGAGAAATTTTTTCCCAATGCTAATTCTGTTGCCCACAGGAATCACTTTTACACAGAAAACCGCTGTCACATTTTAGTAGGGCTACCCTGTAGTCGGGTACATGGATAGGTAGTAATATTGCCAATCGTACCAAGAAAATGTACACACTGTACAATAGCTACAAAGCCTACAAAGAACCTTTTCTTGACACTGACAATACACTTTTCATGGCATGACTTCTCTACCCTTCTCTTTGTACCCACACCACCAGCGTCTATGGGTAGGCCTATAGAATTAGGTTGTACACCGATGTGTCAACCAGCCAAATATCTCGAGTTGATATCCAGAATACAACAATAAAAACCAAGGATTTCATATGCGTTCACGAAGAACCAGTGTATATGTAACTGGATAACAAGAGGACCTTGATGCGTGCGCATGGTGTCTTAAGCCTATAAAACAACATCACAGGCGGCATCGTAATTCCTTGCCATCTGTGAGTAGGCTTTAAAGTTTCGAAGGCTATGCATTACGCACTAGGGAAACGTTTACGACACACAGCAAGCTCATGCAACCTCGAATTTGAACAAAAATAAAGAGGAGATGGGCTGGTGAACGCCAATTGCAAAGTATCATAACATCGACTGTCAAGCCGGACAGTAGCCCCCATTATTGCAACAAAAAGAAGTATTTTAATATGGCACGTAAAATGATTTACCTTGAAAAAACTTGATGACACATCCTCGTGGATCGTCCTCTAATTTAACCGTGACTGGAAAAGCGAATCGTTTCGTAGTTATTCCCGAATCTTCCAGCGTCAGAACATCGACACCAGCGAAGGTGCTCGCCATTTTTGCAATCGAACGAGACAGAAAATCCTAACCAGGCAGCCAGCAGCACGAACGGAGGACTTGTGACCGAATGCGAGCTCACCTCAGAAATCCCTATTCGCAAGATGTAAGTCTGACAACATTGATTTTCATGTGGGAAATTCAAATGATGAACAAACAGTAAACTAACAGCGATTACCAAAATTTACTCAAATGCTGGGAATAATAATTAACTGACCGCCCGATAACGAGCCAACATTTCAGGTAAACAAGCTGAAATTCTAAATGTGCATAAAATGTAAGCTAGTATTAATGTACGCGTAATTTTATTGGTGGCATTAGTTTTAAATGAGTACATAAATATACACGTATACAAATCTCAGCAAACTGAAAGTGTGAAAAAGCTTGCATTCTACATTTTTACAAGATGCAACTGCTCGGGGAAAATACAGCAGTTTCAATTAAAGCAACACGTGCAAATGCAGAGCAATTTACATGAGATAAACAATTAATACATTGAATTTAAATCAACTTTTTCTCATATAGCGTGACATTCCCTCATCCTGCCCGCCGAAACTGTACATAAAATACGGCCAACAATTTCGCGTGTAGTTTTAAAAAGTGAAAAATATTAAACCTATTCGTAAATCAAATTTAAACACGGATGAAAAATATAAATTAAGAAAGTTTCAAGTGCTTCTTTATGTAACCAGCAGTACAACATGATTAAAGAGCTTAAAACTGAAACTGTGGATGGCAGTAAAGTGAAAAATAATTTTGGTGTTGTTCTTGATTAGCGATATAAAAAATATTTTTCCACTTAATTTTCCACAGTGTTAATAATGTACATTGATGCAAATTTGTAAGCCTATTAAATTAGTTATTTGTTCTATCTCTAATTGAAGCTATTTTATACGTGTTGAACGTGCCGTGGGTTTAACCGCAGCAATTATATCAATGCTAACATTTTTACTGGACATTTAATATGCCAGTAGCATTTGCTTATTTATATTCAGCTTATGAGAGTGAGAAATGTTTAACAAATGTGGGGAAATGCAAATATACTGATCGGACAAACGTGGGTCTGACATTTAATTCCAAATCCACAATTTGACAAAAGGCTGGATCCTGGATCAAAACGAAATGTACAATTTCACAATATTTAGCCAAGCAATATATTGGCTTCGCTTCTTTTTATTCCTAACATTAAGACATTGTGCTGTTCAGATACAATGAAATTATGTCAGATACCACATTTGAGTTCAGCACTGATACAGTGGATTTCACTGGAATGGCTATACATAGTTTTCTAAATAAAACGAATAGACATATGGACCACAAATTAAAGTTTACCCAATCAGGATATACATGTACGCTCCAAAATAAGACAATTTCATCATTAGCATAACATACTTCGATCCACTTATGGGACTTTGATCCGAGCCTATTCATGAAGATCCATATTATTGATCTTATTTTTTGCATGCTATTAGACGTTGGGAAATTCAATTTAACAATGATGATGATGATGTCCACCATAATGAAGTGGTAACAGAAAAATGGCTTGATGGATTACATCATCAACCTCATGCATGACACTCACTGACTGACTGTAGGGTATGAGTTGAATTAAAATGCACTGCATTGCTTCACAAAAAATAAATTTTCTCTAGGGGTATTTTACCCACATGAACAAGCCTGCTGATAAAGGACGGTTAATATTTAAATGAGCATTCCAGTCCTCAGTGTTTCATCGCTTGCGCCAGGTCAATAATATTGCTGATATTTTTCAACTCCTTTTTCCTTTCCTAAATTAGGTTACATAAACTGTCTGAAAGATTTGAAAGTCTGGTTCAAATCGTTTAAATCACAGAACTGTTAAAATCATTATATACATATAAAAATCAAATTATTATACCCATTCCAACGTTAAAATGTCAGATAAAAGATTTTTTTGCTCTTATTGGCTTAAAACAATTTTAACAAATATCGACAAAATCAGTCCTCACTGCATTTTCCGCCACATGAGATTTCCTAAATATCGTGATATATTAAAAATTCTGCAAAATATTTTACGTCCAACACGTTGAAACGTGTAAAATCAAAAGTATATCATGTCTCGAAAGCAGTCTACCAGAACAACATACTGCATGCCATCTATCTTTGTAAGATTCTTCGTTAAAGATTTTAATGATGCACTTTGCCTAGATTGATTAAATACTCCTAAATAAGCTTGCTAGCAGCATATAATTTTAAGCATTACTTAGTTTCTACGAGTGACGATTAAGAAGTGAGCGCCAGACCTTCAAAATTTAAATGGGGGTTTAGAAGTACGTGGGAAATCCTCAAAACTAAACGGTCTAAAGTAATTATTACCCAAATATTATCAGGGCAAATTGGATGAGGATTTAAAACTAATTTTACAACTGCCTCTTTATAAGATGCTGCGTGGAAACCTCACGCAGGATTTATAAGCACATGATACTCATACAAATTTACATTTGGCACATTTTATGTTGCTTTACCACATACGATGCGCATGAAAAAGCAAAGGGTATATCCTGGATATTACACTGGGAGAAGGGAAAAGGAACCGGGTTGCATTTATCTGTACAGGGAGAAAGGGAGGAAAACTGCTATCAATTTACATGCCGAGAGTTTTACCAAAAAGGAAACCCTTCCATTTTATAAGTATCCTCTCGCTACCCCATTTCTGGCTGCATATGCTGTTTAAAACAGTTAAGCAAAGCTAGCCATACTGAGGTAAAATCGGGCGCAAACAAATTTGGCCTAAACTTTCAAATATTCCAACAAAGAAATGAGGCTAAGGATAATGAAGCCAAACCTTTTGTTCGGGACCAGACATAAGACAACAGCAGCAGCTAGCCAACACTTCATATAACATCGGCGATGAAAGATGTATCGAGATTCTGGATCAGAGTGCGCACGAACGCCATTTCCTTGCGAGTATTTTCAAATATGATGCGTGGATCGTCCGACATGCAGCGCAGACAATTGGGCGCCATGACCATCGCGAGATTGTTGGCATCCATTTTTGTGGCAGTGACATTTTCAGGTTTTGTGAACAACTACATTAACAGAACAAAAATTAGCATTATCTGAATATGGTGATATGGTGAATGAGATAATTAAAAGCATAAATTAGAATATTACCTGCAGAAATCGAATGAGATATGCTAGAACCATTTTATTGATCTCTGGCAGCTTGTGCACGATTTCAATGGCGATTTTGACATCATCGTGGTTTTCGACGCAGTCGTTGTAGAACTGGGAGGGAATGAGAGGCTCGTAAAGCTCGCGGTACCAAAGTTTCAGAAGGGATACTGGAACGTGAGGGTCGTCAATGCAATCCGGGACTTCCCATCTATCCAGATGCAACTTCAGGGCATTTACTTCGTCGATATCACCGGGCACCCTGAAGTCATAAGTTTTCAGAATTATTGCTGTTCAATTTTAGGGGGAGACTTATTGATAAAATTTCTGTAGTAGACCTACCTAAATATCCCTTCAGTCTGGGTTCCTCCCAACTTTAACACCTCATCCGATAGCGTCGTCTGAATCCAAGGTAGCTTTCGCTGTGGATGAAGCTCCTTCTGGATTGCCATCACTTCTTCCAAGGTGTTACCAAACATTGATGGCCGGAAAATCTGAATCTAAATTACATAAATATGTTGAGGTTTGCCAAGTTCAGTGGCAATTTCAATGACAGATTGACAGTCATGTGGCAAGCGACTTACTCTGGCTTGATCAATTTCTTCGACTGTCGGTTTTTTCAAGCCCTTTTTAGCCCCATTTTGGGCAATGCGCCCCAAACGTTTGCTACAAATGGCTGCATAGTGACTAATAGGAACCTATGATCAAATATATATGCAATTAAGCAAACAGCTCTAGGTGCATGTCATTGATGTCAAAAAGACAAAACATTCATAATTTACTTACCTGGAAGCAATCAAACGTTTTGTCAAAATGTCGATTAATGTAGCCTTCTAAGTAAGGATAAAACTTGACTGAAGGTGGAAAAAACGAAAGGCAGATGGCCAGAAGTTCCCAGCCACATCTTAAGCTTTCCCTAGAAATACAAACGATAACAACGTTCAATTTGCTTGGAGAGCATGACTGAAATACTCTTATTAACTGTACATTTGACAAAAATAGCACCTTTGGTTATTATCCGTCGTTTGCCGGCAAATTTGGATAAACAACTCATCTCTGAGCAATGGTTTGCTCCATCCTCGTGTGGTGATGTCCAATGCTACTCCATCTAACGTAATGCCACCCTTAGCTTTTCTGTCCATCATATAAATCTGAATCAGTATGCAACGTTAAGAAAAGGCTTTTCTGATGGGAAAACATTACGACTAATGTGCGCAGGAAAGATGACGAAATGCTCAAAAAGGATATGTTTAAACACTTCGACAGCGTCCTTTTTAACAGATTTGTCCGTGGTCATAATCATGGGCTTTCTAATGGCATCCTAGAAATTAACCACATGGTCATTATACTTCCACTTTACTTTTCGCTGAAATTTGCTAAAAGAAAAACGTTGTACCTTTGACCAAGACAGCATATCCCGCAGTGAAAACTTCTTACGGAAAATGCCTTTTTTATGAATGTTCAAATTGTCTTGAGCATATTTCTCAATATCACTCTCTGAGGCTGGCTTACGGTCTTTATAAATCCCACCGGAGGGCATCTAAAAATCAGATAATTGTATGTTACTTTCTACAGTCGTGAAAACAAACTTAAATCAATTTATTAATAAAATTATTATGCACTTGTCCTCGCTGCAGGGATCCAGTTGAATTTGCCCCATCAATAATTGGAGGAACGACTAGAGACAAAGGTCGCTGACCTGGCTGACCATGATCAGAGGAAAAACCCTAAGAAAATTGAACCAATTTGTTTTAGAGACAAATTGGAGATATCACAAGTATAGCTTCATGCCAGGTAACAAAACTTTACATCAGTTTTTTCAATAATTGGTGAATACAATGTTGGAATCTGAGCATCATTTTTCTTCCTCCTTAAAGATGCGTGCTGTGTTTCAGCTGGATGGGATCCCTGTTGATGGCCACGTCCTCGGCTGCTGGGAGAAGTCCCGAACAAGCTTGCATCAGTGAAGTCAGAATCACCTTTATCTGAAAAGCCACAGGTCCATGAATCAATAAGACCAATTCCGTGGACATTGTTGAGAGAGAAATCTCTCCGCATAATTGAAACTCCAGAAAATTGTAAAAATGTTATAAATTCTCAGGTTCACACTCCAGTATTTTCACTGCCTGCTGTCACTCTGAATATACACAATAAGAAAGTAAGTAAGCTCGTGAGCTGGCAGGCTTACATTGTTTTTAGATATTTTTAAGTTAGGTTAGAATAAATTTAAAAATAGACAAACAATTGAAAAGTTAAACTGCAAAAAAATAAATTTCAACCCTTACAACATAAGTCATTCTTGTCTACTAGGCAAGAAGAGTTTGGAATACATATGTTTTGTGTACATCTGGAGCAGCTAGGGCCACTATGGTAAATAAATTATTGACTAACTCAATCGCACAGCCATTCCCACATTGCTTAATTTTGCCAAACGTTCAACTTCAGTAAAGTAATGAAGAAAAGCAGAATAGGTTATTTTCATTTTCGTTGGTGGGCCTTTCTTGCCAAAAATAAATTAAAAAAATTATGGAAATAGAATTTTTTACCGTGTTTCTTTCCACGGTGTTGCCGTTGACTGGCAATATTTAACAAGTTGCCATAGCTGTCATCCTCCTCCAAGTAATTGCTGTCATCGAGGTATTCCTGCGAGGAAGAATCAGCATTTGTCATAGCTTCATCGTCGGCAAAATCATCATCCTCATCATGGCCTCCGTCGGAGTCATCGCTGTGAGACAGAGAGTCCAAGTCTCCACTATGAGGATCTCCAATCCGGTATCCTTCAATAGAAGCAGAGAATAAGACCGCATAATCACATGCCTCCTTGGAAAGCAGCGTCAACACATTGAACGTGTGCAACAAGGACATTTGTAGCTCCAGCGAAAACCAATGAGTACTGTCCAAATCAAATGATTTTACAAATAACTTCTGTCACTTCAACTTCAACTCGAACTTACCTGAAAGTTTTGCCTGCTCCAAAATGAACTGATGCAGAGGCAGCAGTTGGGCATCGTTGCTGTTCTTGATATCCCAGAACAGCGGATAGTCCATGTTGGTGTAGTAGTGCGTCGCGTCGGACAACTGCGCCGTGCCGACGCCAGGCTCGTAGCTGTTGCGTATGAACGTCGTGTAGGCGTTATCGTTGGGCTCGTTGTCGTCGATCTGGTAGAAGGCGTTCTCCTTGTCTGCATTTTTGGAGTGGCCTCCGCTGTTCCGCTTGTGCCCCTTGTCGCTGGGGCCTCTGTTGGGCTGGGAGCCGTCGGAGGAGCCGCGGCTGCCCGCGGTCGTGGTCGCAGAGACCACGCCGCTGTCGCCCCCGCCTTTGGACGAGTCGAGTGAGAAGGGTGACCCCTCGGTGGACCCGCCACCCCCATGACCGTGGTGTCGGTGGGCTGCAGTGCCCTGCATTTCGGACGCGGCGATGAGCGAGTGGAGGTTGGTGTCGGTCATCTTGGCGAAGAGATGCGACAGGGATGAGAGACTAGCGATGCCGTGCGGGGGCTGCGGGCTCTGGGGCGAAGAGCTGCTGTCGGAGCGCCGCCTGTCAGAGGACCTTTGCATGTCGAAAGACCTCTGCTTGCGGTGGGTCATGGGCGTGCACAGCCCGTCCGGCGGATATGCCCCGAACTCGGTGGAGTGCTGCCGGCACCCGCTCATGCCGGACGTCTCGTAGCTGGCCTTCTTGTGGCGCCGCTGGGGCCTCGGCGTGGACTCCACGGACCGCATGCCGGGCATGAAGTAGGCCTCGTGCATGGCGTCGCTGTCCACGTACGGGTCCCGCTTCTGGATGAAGCTGTAGCTCCGCGACAGCGAAATGTCCGAGCCCCGGTTGCTCAGGTCCGAGTCCCCTGCCCCCTTACCGCTCTTCAGGCCCAGGCCCCTGAGGTGGTCGATGTCGAAGCTGCGCTGCTTGGTGCCGTCCAGGTTGCGCAGCTTGGTCGAGGAGCCATAGGGCCCCGCGTGGGCGTTGTTGTTGTCCGTGCCGGCGCGGTCGTACACGCCCCGGCCGTGCTTGCGCAGGATATCGTCCACCAGACCCGAGAAGTCGATGGGCGACGCCCGCATCCTGTGCGTGGGTGACGAGTTGTTGGAGTCCGAGGGCGACTCCAGCATCCCGTAGTGCTTCTGGGAGCCGGTGCCGTCCGGCGTCACAAGCGCCTTGGCGTTGGACGCCGCAGATGACGAGGACGAGCTGCCCTTGACGTGGTGGTGGTGGTGATGGTGGCCATTGCTGTCGTGGTGGTGGTGCCGCTGTGCGTGGTGGTGGTGGTGGGGATGACTAGTTAGCTGGTCCTTGGCTGATTCCGTGGAATGTTGGGACGTCTGGCTGGGAGACTTGAGGAGCGTGCGAGTGGACGGCTGCTCCCACTTGGGAGACGTGTCCAGAAGCCGCACTCCGCCGCTGAGCTCGCGCCGCGGAGATTCGAACATGCGGAGAGAAGAGTGGTTGCCGTTGCCGATCACCCCGCCGTCCAAGGAGCTCCGGCTCTGGGACATGGAACTGGAATCGCTCGAACGGCCCGAATCCTGTAAGGTAATAAAAATGGAATATTAATATTAAACAAAACTCCTGGATGGTTCTTTATTTCTTCAATAATGGAAATCGTAAAGACTTTTGGATCACTTGGAGGATTTGGCGGCATTGAATAGAAATTCAATTTACGCCACTAAAAAATTGTTGGATTGCAGTTACCACATTGGCATTTCTTTTCCGGCTGTAGAATAACGAGTTAAATTGCACTGAGATTACCAATAATTGGCTCGCTAACAAGTATGTTAATCAAATGTACAAATCTATTTTATCCGAAAAACAACTGTTTTACAATACTGATACTGGCTTGCCTTGAAACCTAATCAAACGCATGATAGCAGCTGTGTTTGAAAGGCGTTGAAGTCATTTTGAAAATAGTTACTATGGCATTGTGACAAGAACTGTACGCAGTAGATGTGATTAGAATTACTGATCATATTTTATGGTAAGTATTCTAGAAATTGTAATATTTCACATTAAAGCAAACTGCTTATCTCACCTGAGACCTGGACGGCTTCGTAATCCACGAGCCTTGAGAGGTGTGACTGTGTCGAGCCGAGGAACGCTCTCCATTGCCACGCGACTGATTCTCGTGTTGGTGATGCCTGTGATGATGGTGATGATGGTGGCAGCGATTGGGGCTGTGGTGGTGATGGTGGCGGTGATGCTAAAACACAGCATTTTAGGAAATATCAGCAATGAGGAAAAGATAAAAGTTTAAACAGTTGATCTTGAAGATATTAAACTCAAACAGAAGTTCATCCAGCATGGTGGTGACTGCACTTGTCATCAGTTGTTAGATGTTCGTGTATTTGGTTGTGGGGCAAAAGTGGTGAATCTCAATTATCGGTACACGCTTCGACATGAAAATGCTTCTCGGATAAACTTGTCTAATATACAAAAATGGCGCCTGTCCTAGATGTTTCTTTCATTTTATTTTTAAATTTTTTTCATTTATTGTATTTAAACAAACCTACACTAAAAATGTACTTTATTAAGCTGCCCAACCGCCAGGCAATCACTGCCTGTCTACGAGCTGTAAGGGAAGCCCACTTTCTTATAGTGTCTATGGTGCAGCGGGACAACAATAATATAGCTTTTTTCTATTTCAGTTCGTCACATTCGTCTCTATGTAGTACTACTCTACAATACACTACAAAAGTGAAAAGTGAAGGCACACACTTCAACATTCCCGTTTAAGGAGCAGTGTTGCAGATTTTAATGAAAGCTACATTCGCCATCAAAAAGTCACCTTTCGGAGCCGAGAAAGTGCAGACCACGTCCAATTCGAGGAAATCTTACCTAAGGTGCTTACCGACCAAACCTAGAGCAAGACACGAGTGAATGGAAAAATCAATGGGTTAAGTGAAGCAAGGGAGCTGCTCTGGTAGGGCCTAACGTTACCAGCGCCGTAAGCCGCAAAACTAATTGCGCATAATTAAAATCAAAGGTGATTACCAGTCTCCTTTCTCTAGGGGAGGCAAGAGGGCTTGTCTGCGTTTGGGAGGACGCAGACCGCACCGAGCTCTGGCGTCCAGCGGACTCGGGCTTCTGTAACGCAAAAACCAAAGTACGTCGTTGGGCCGTGTTTATCTTGCAGAAGGTGGGTACGGTATGGATAGAGGAAGGTGTGGTGGCCATCACGAAAGCGGAAGTGGGGGACTGCGACTGCTGCTGCGACGCCTGCAATAATTTCATCTTCAACAACACCAACTATGATCGGATTTGCGCGAGCGGATTAGGGGGTGCCAAAGTAAATGGCCGGAATGTTTCATCCTTGATGGTCACTGCATACTTGAAGAAACTGAATCGTATTAGTCAGAAGAACGATTAACACACTCGCTCCATTATGTTCCACGGTTTGATTTCTGTCGCAGTGCAGTCGAAAACTGCAGAACTACCAAAAACTACACGTAAATCTAAATTCACTTGAATATTTCAGAAACCTTCTTCAGTGTCTAGTCCTACTGGGGATACCGAAACCAGTATCAAATTCTAAAGTTCTACAGTGTGGCTCTTTTGAGTCTCTTCATAAAAGATCTTTCGATTATGAAGGATTAGACGATCGGAGCTACGTTTCCAACGAATCATGATAAGCAAACATCATATTTGCATTTTAGATTTCCTTGATTTTCAGGTCATGTTACCTTAACTTTTCCTCATTGTTTCAACTAATAAACGCATCAGCACAGTGCTGCTGACATATTACATTTGTACAAGAAATGGACACTGTTCCTGGGTAGAAGTTAATGGTAGTTTTGCAGTTCTGCGCAGAAATTTCAAATACACGAAACAAACCGCAAAAGAGCAGCGATGTCCAAACGCCTGTGAATCGTTCTTGGTGGCGAGAAAACCCACGTTTCAGTTTCCACAAATTTGTTGATTTAAGTCTTTGCAACTGTGAATACTTTACTTTGGCATCCCCTCGAGACGTGCTTGGGAGATGGTGGACGTGCAGAGACTCATGCCACGCTCGCTCGTTCGGATTCGGCAGGCTCATCTTACGGCTTGCACGGGGAATCGATATTAAGTTTTTGGGGTTATTGCGTTAGGTTGGAAAGGAGCGGGGTTAGTGTACATGCTCGCTCTCTACCATCACTTTCTACGGATGAGTTAATTCTGGCGTGCCATACCGCCGCAACAGCATACTGGTTTCTCCAACGTCTGCGGCGGTGGATCCTCGGCACGTAGCCACATGCCGGCCGTGGCCATGCGACTAATTAGTGAATATTGATGCGAGTTCTGAAAGAGCCAACTTACCAGCCCCCTTGAGGGCGTCTGCGTGCCAATGGATTCCTTCTTGATGGCGATTTTGGCTTCTTCATCGTCTCGGACTTCCGTGTTCTGCTTCAAAGTCTGGAATTAATAAATCGAGGGCTAAGTCAACATAGACCTGGAGGACATTCAAGACAACACACATGCAATTATGTTGACACGTGTAATTTTGCTTAGCAATTAACACTTTGTGTACCAACAGACTAGGTTGTTCTCATTTTAAAGTTGATGGTATTCGATCAATAACGGTCTGAAACATTAAAGTAGAAACCCTATGCTGTTCCATCAATGTATTCAAAATATATTTCATATTAACCAATAATTGTTTTTTAAAATTTAATTCCTTCCTCCGTCTAGAGAACGGAACCAGTAGGAAGAAGAAAATTGCATTTTAAGTAACAAAGTAAAAAAAATGTATAAAATAAATTATAGATAGTGATAAATTCAAAGAAATAAGTTAGAACAATATACAGCGTACAATACTTCCAATTTGAAAGTTGAAAAAGAGGAGAACATTATAATAATAGTTCATGTTGTACTTGGAAAAGTTTCTGTGAATTTATTTCCATTAACATTATTTATTATTTCCAGTAACATTTGGTTTTGTCAAAAGACAGCTGGCGCAATGTCCTTCTTTTATAAAGAAATTAACTTATACGACTTTGATACGTCCAATTATGGAATATGCATCCTCAGTTTGGGATCCATCTTTTGTGTATCTTGAGCATCGTATTGAAAG